>AWOL01S0000800.1:130828-252136 GCA_000715115.1 Nicotiana otophora
TTTGCAATCATTAATTCCTAAATTCAAGCAATAACTAGGCTAAATATCATACACCCAACCTTAAACAAGCCCTAAATCAAACACCCATTAGGTACCCACACTAGGGTTGGGTCACAACCCTAGCTAGAGATTTAGCTACTCATAGGCAAAAATGAAGAAACTAAGGAAGAAAATAATATTAAACTCATAATAGATGATAAAGGCATAAAAATCCAATGTTAAAATGATAAACTAATACAAAGTTTCCCAAAGCAGTAAAGGAAAAAAGGCTATCTACTTTTTGGAGTTCAAACTTAACTAAAATTTGACAAAAAGAACTATTTATACACAACTGAAGTTATCAGACAAAATTTCCCATGCGGAGGTTCTGCGGCCGCACAATTCTTTGTGCGGTCCGCACTTTGAAGTTGGGCTTGATAGGATGGACTTCTGCGACCGCACAATTCCGGGTTGCGGCCGCACGTCTTCAGATTCTGTGGACCGCACATTTCTGAGTGGGGCCACACTCTTGAATTTGAGCTTGAGAGGAGGGACTTCTGCGGACCACACTCAATATTGTGCAGTTCGCACTCAATATTGTGCAGTTCGCACTTTGCTCTTTTTTCTTGGTTTTAGTCCTCGTCCAAAAATACTCTTTCTTGAGTTGAATTTCATCGTTTTGGCTCTTTTTTCAATGTTCCTACAAGTAAGCACATTTTATTAGTTTCCGTGAGTACCTTTAAGCATTTTTGAGCTAAAACTAAAGTAAAAGAGTGCAAATAACTAGTCAAAATCCCTACTTATCAGTTTCCACCCGGCCTCTGATGCTCGTACTTCACCTGTTGCAATTCAAGCACCAAGCTACAAACTTCACTTTGTCTTTGCTCATCCTCATCCACCAATAGTGCTGCCTCAAGTTCCGGTACATCTTTGCAGCACCCAGATGAATGGAATCAACTGTGAGCCTCTTCAAGAATCAACTCACGTAACCCATCTATATTGGGCACACAAATCTGACCTTGCATCCGTAACACCCCATCATCTCCAATGGAAACCTCCTTGGCATCCCCGTGCTGAACCGTGTCCTTAAGGACAAACAAATAGGGATCATCATACTGACACTCTCTGATGCGATCATATAAGGAAGACTGAGAAACCACAAAAGCTAGAACCCGACTAGGCTCCAAAATATCTAACCTCACAAACTGATTGGCCAAGGTCTGAACATCTGATGCAAGCGGTCTCTCACCAACAAGAATAAATGCAAGGCTACCCAAACTCACCGCCTTTCTACTCAAGGCATCGGCCACCACATTGGCCTTCTCGGGATGATACAAAATGTTAATATCATAGTCCTTTAGCAGCTCCAATACACTGTATAAGAACCCGATCCTGGATGCACAACTAGAACTGGAGCTGTGCTCAAGACAGTCTTGAGCTTCTGAAAGCTCTCCTCACACTCATCCGACTACTTGAATGGAGCACCCTTATGGGTCAACCTGGTCAAAGGCACTGCAATGGATGAGAAACCCTCCACGAAGTGACGATAATATCCTGCCAAGCCGAGAAAACTCCGAATCTCAGTAGCTGAAGACGGTCTGGGCCAGCTCTGAACCGCCTCAATCTTCTTCGGATCCACCTTAATCCCCTCACTGGACACCACGTGACCCAAGAACGCCACCGAATCAATCCAAAACTCACACTTGGAGAACTTGGAATAAAGCTTCTCCTCCCTCAACTGTTGTAGTACAATCCTCAGATGTTGTACATGCTCCTCCTGGCTACGTAAGTATACCAGAATATCATCAATAAATAGTATGACAAATGAATCAAGATATGGCTGGAATACACTGTTCATCAGATGCATGAATGCTACTGGGGCATTGGTCAGCCTAAAAGACATCACAAGGAAGTCATAGGCGGGTCCTGAATGCCGTCTTCAGAATATCCGAGTCGCGAATCTTCAGTTGGTGATACCCAGGACTCAAATCAATATTAGAGAACACTTTAGCTCCCTGAAGCTGGTCAAACAAGTAGTCAACGCTCAGCAAAGGATACTTGTTCTTAAGTGTAAGTTTGTTCAACTACATATAGTCAATGCACATCCTCATAGTACCATCATTCTTCTTCACACACAGAACTGGTGCACCCCAATGTGACATACTAGTCCTAATGAGCCCCATATCAAGAAGCTCCAAAGCTGCTCTTTCAATTCCTTCAACTTTGTTGGTGCCATACGATATAGAGGAATAGAAATGGGCTGAGTTCCCGGCACCAAGTCAATACCAAAATCAATATCTCTGTCGGGTGGTATGCCTGGCAGTTCTGTAGGAAACACATACGAAAAGTCTCACACTACCGAAACAGAATCAATAGTAGGAGTATCGGCACCAACATCCCTCACAAAAGCCAAATATGTCAAACACCCTATCCCAACCTTCTGTTTGGCCTTCAGATATGAAATCACCCTAATAGGAACATAGTGTAGAGAACCTTTCCACTCGATCATAGGTAACCCTAGCATCGCCAACGTCACGGTCTTAGCGTGACAATCCAGAATAACATGGGGACAATTAATCCATGCCTAGAATCACGTCAAAGTCAACCATGTTAAGCAATAAGAGATCAACTCTACTCTCAAATCCCCCAACACCACCACACACGATCGATACACACGATCCACAATAATAGAATCTCCCACCAGCGTAGATACATGAACATGTGAAACTAAGGTCTCACAGGGCATAACCAGATAACGAGCAAAATATGATGATACATACAAATAAATGGAACCAGGGTCAAATAATATAGAAGCATCCCTGTGGCATACTGACACAACACTTGTGATCACTGCGTCTAAAGCAACGGCCTCTGGCCTGTTAGGGAAAGCATAGCATCGAGCCTGACTGCCACCTGATCGGCCTCCCCCTCTAGGGAGACCTCTAGCTGCCTGAGCCCCACTCCGAGCTGGGTGGGTGGTGATGTAACTCGTGCAACAGTCATAACCTGACTCCTCTGCTGAATTGGACCTCCAAAACGACGGGCACACTACCTCCACACATGTCTAAACTCCCCGCACTTGAAGCAACTCCACGATGGTGGTGGGGAGTGAATCAGACCTCGAGAGCCACATTAGCTACTAGAAGGACATGGTACAGATGAACCCTGAACTGATAGAGCACGAGATGAACTCTGAGCTAGGAGGGCACTGAGAGATGACTGACCCGGAAAGACACTGTATGAACAATGGCTAGCAGATGCACCACGATGAATCGGATGAGCCATCTGAGTGGGCCTATAAAGACGACCCCTGCTATGGTGGAACTGCCCTCAAGAAGAAACACTACTGACACCACCCAAACCACGAGGCCTCTTGGCCTCCCTCTCCTCACGCTCCTGGCTACGAACCTGCTCTAGCGGCCTAGCAATATCAACCACCTCGTCGAACCTATCACCCAATGAAATATCTCGAGTCATGACGAAGTATAGTCTATAGCTGAGGCCATCAATGAACCTCCTAATACTTTTCATCTTTGTGGGAACCAACCAGATCGCGTGACGAGCCAACTCTGAAAATCTTATCTCATACTGGGTCACAGACATACCCTCATGGCATATCTTCTCAAATTGCCTATGTAACTCCTCCCTGCGGGTATGTGGAACAAACTTCTCCAAGAAGAGAATAGAGAATGCGTGCCACGTAATTGGTGCAGCACCGACTGGCCTGCTCAACTCATATGCCTCCCACCATCTAAAGGCTTCCCCTAACAATTAAAAAGTAGTAAATGAGACTCCACTAGTCTCCAGAATACCCGCCTTGTGAAGAATCCACTGGAACCTACACAAGAAGTCCTGAGCATGCTCTAACTCAGCCCCACTGAATGATGGAGGCCTGAGCCTTCGAAACCTCTCTAGCCTCTTCTGTTCTTCGTCACTCATTGGGAGACCCACCTGGGCCTGAGAAACTACAACCAGCTAGGCTGGTAGTACCCCTAGTGTCTGAAGTCCCTAAACCACCTGCTTTGGAGTATGGACGGTGGGAGTTTGAGCACTTCCCGTAGCCTGAGAAGTGGCTGGCACAGCCGGAACCAAAACTACCTAAGCAAGGCTAGTGCATATAGTCAATATCTTGGCCAGGGTCCTCTTGAAGCCCTGGAATCACAATGGGCACAACTGGTGCCTAAGCTGGTCCCACCAGCTCAACCATATATGGGATCTGCTCCTGAGCTGGAGCAACTGGTGGGTCTACAAGTGTTGCTCTAACTGTTGTACGAGCTGCACCTCGGCCTCTACCACAGCCCCAGCCTCTCGGGGACCTAGCTTGTGGTACTGGTGGCCGTCCGCCCGATCTGCTAGCACGAGTCCTCACTATTAGCGAGAGAATAGAATTGCAAAAACATTAGTTTTCGGAATCAACAGATCCGCACAACAAGAATACAAGAAAGTGGAGTTTTCCTAAGGGTTTGGTAGCCCTCGAATATAAGTACAGACGTCTCTGTACCGATCCGCAAGACTCTACTAAACCTGCTTATGACTCGTGAGACCTATGTAACCTAGGCATTGATACCAACTTGTCACGACCCAAAACTTAACATGTCGTGATGACGCCTATCATGATACTAGGCAAACCGACATTCACAAATAACTATGCATTTTTAAATTGAAAACAAGATGAAACAGGTTTAACAGTAATAACTCTCACAAATAGTCTATAAGAAATACTACGACTCAAATACAACATTCCAAAAAATCCGGGTGTCACTGAGTACATAAGCATCTAAATGACAATACAGTCTAACTGCTAAAACAACTGTCTAAAAATATAGAACAATGCTAATAAACTGAAAAGAAGGAGAGTCAAGGTCTGCGGATGCCAAGGCAACTACCTCAATAGTACCCAAACGGATGAAGCTCCAAATCTAGCAACCGTCGTTCCCAGAAGTACCTGGATCTGCACACAAAGTGCAGAGTGTAGTATGAGTACAACCGACCCAATGTACTCAATAAGTAACATGACTAACCTTGGGCTGAAAGTAGTGATGAGCTCAGAAAGATACCGTCCAAACCACATAATAACAACGCAGATATGACAGGAAAATGACAATAATAACTCAGAGAAAGCCTCATAATCAGTTTGTAGACAGTTCAAATGTAGACATGCTTTTAAGTATTTAACTGTTTGAGCTCAACACGGATAAAATATGTCAAGTATGACTAATATGAGGTATGCCACATCTCGATATCTACATGTCAAGTATGCATGTCAATTGTAATGATACAAAATGATAAGTCATATATATATACTCTCATAGTATTCAACTTCACAACACGCTCAGTCACTCAGCACTCCCAATCACTAAGTACTATCAATCACTGGGCACATGCACTCGCACTCGTCACTCGCACTCAGTAGGTACCTACGCTCACTGCTGGTATGTCAGACTCCGGAGGGGCGAATCTTGCCCAAGCTTTAATATAAGACAATCATGGTATGAATCAATGAATCCTGTTGCGGCGTGCAGCCCGATCCCATAAATATCACTCACAATGAGTCCCTCGGCCTCACTCAGTTATCAATCTCTTCAGTCTTTCGGCACAAAATTCTCATGATAATCAGCCCAAACAATGATAATATGATGCAACAATAAATGGCAACGGAGACTGAGATATGATATGCAATGATAGAGGTGATTGAGTACATAATGGCAAATTAAGCAAATAATTTAACAACAAAATGACCTCTGTGGGTCCCAACAGTACCAACATAACGCCTAAACATGATTTCTAACATGAATCACAACTCAATTTCTCTAACACATGGAGAATATATGAATAATTACAAGATTAGATGAGTGTACTGTTTTACGGAATAAACCAAGTCACACTTACTACGGTGCACGCCCACACGCCCGTCATTTAGCATGTGCGTCACCTCAACACCAATCATATAACTCGTAGTTCGGGGATTCATACCGTCAGAACTAAGTTTAGAAGTGTTACTTGCCTCAAACCGCAAAAATCTCTACTCTAACAAGCCCTTGCCTCGCGAATCGGTCTCCGAACGACTCAAATCTAGCCACAAACAACTTAATAAAATGAACACAAGCTATATGAATCAATTCCATATGATAAAGCTAGGTTCTTTAAGAAAAGTCAAAAAGACAACCCAAAATGTCAACCCCGAGCCCACGTCTCGGAACCCTACAAAATTAATAAAATTTGAACACCCATTAAACAACGAGTCCAACCATACCAAAATTACTCAATTCCGATCTCCACTCGACCTTCAAATCCTCAAATTAAAGTCTATGCAATTTCTACAATTTTCCCAAATATTTCCAACCCAAAACACTAATTAAATGGTAAAAACAATGATAGATTCATGTATTACAACCAAATCCTTGTTAAAATCACTTACCCCAATCAATCCTTGAAAATCCCTTCAAGAATCTGCCAAATCCGAGGTCTCTAGCTCAAAATATAAAAAATGGGTTGAAACCCTCGATTTTGATATTTTAACAATGCTACCCAGTAATTACACATAGTGATCGCGGATAAATCCACGCAATCGCGAAGAACAAAATCCTTAGTGGCCAAAAATCCTTCTACTCGAACGCACCTTCAGGCTCGCAAATGCGCTGACCAAACTCTCATACCTACGGCAATCGCGGACCAACTTACGCGACCATGAAGAATCAGCGCATCTGAATCCCAGACCCCCCCTTCCTTCTTCGTGAACACATTCATGCACTCGCATGAGTTGGTCCGCAATCTCAAAACTCCGTGATCGCAGACCATTTCTCGCGATCACATAGACAATATTCCACCTACCAAGCATTACCCTCCGCAATCGCGTCCCTCTCCTTGCGATCGCGAAAGAGGAAACTAGAAGCACATGCATCAGCAACTTCAGCAAATCTTCTAAGTCTAATTTCAATCTGTTAACCATCCGAAATCCACCCGAGACCCCTATGACCTCAATCAAACATACCAACAAGTCCTAAAACATCATATGAACTCATTTGAAGCCTCAAATCATATCAAACAATAATAAAACCACGAATCGCACATCGATTCAAGCCTAATGAGCTTATGAAATTCTAACTTCCAAAACAAATGTCGAAACATACCAAACCAACTCCGATTAACCTTAAATTTTGCACACAACTCAGAAATGACACAACGGACCTATTCCATATTTCGAAATCAAAATCCTAGCCCGATAACCGCAAAGTCAACTCTCGGTTAAACATCTCAACTCTCCAAATTTCAACTTTTCCAACTTTTGCCAATTCAAGACAAAATCATCTACGAACCTCCAAATTAATATCGGGACACACTCCTAAGTCCAAAATCTCCATACAGAGCTGTCAGAACCATCAAAACTCCATTCCGGAGTCATTTACACATAAGTGAACATCTAGTCAACTCTTTTAACTTAGGCTTCCAACCTTGGGACTAAGTGTCCCAACTCATTCCGAAACATCCCGGGAACCAAACCAACCACCCCAGTAAGTCACATAACAACAATTGAGTACATAATAAGCAATAAATGGGGAACGAGGCTATAATACTCAAAAGGACCGGCCGGGTCATTACACAAACCTTAGAACCCAATCTCCAACATCCAAAATCTATTATAAGACTCGATTCTCGCATCTAAACATTGTATATAATTTAAACAAGATGCATCAAGCCATAACTATATTACAAGATATAATCACATGATATACTACATAACTGAGATGCTCATAGCAGTACTTCCGACCATAATAGGTGCTTATTAACAAATCCGGTACCGGTAACAAACCTCATATCAAATAAAACTTTGTTCCAAACCTTCAAAACACTAATAATGATGTAAGAATCATGTAAAAACTCATAAACACTCACCCAATAAACAATTCATAGGGCTCACCCGCTCGATATGAACCATTGCCAAATTCTAAGCTGACTAGTGACGTTATTCTTCCAAATATACCTTAATCAAATCCGATAGCATTCATCTAGGACCAAAACTCTCATTTGACCCAGTGCAAGATAATCGACTGACAGGCCACACCAATGACACTTAGAGCCATATATCATGAAATCCTTGCACCAAATAAGCAACAACTCGAATGTAACCAATGATTGAAGGAGAACCAAATAAGAGAACCGTCCTGCAAGCTCAATAGATACCACCAAAAAACCCAACTCTATGAACCTATCTCACAAAAGAGAAATAAAACACATGAAATAAGCACAAAGGATCATAACTCAGCATAACTCCATTGCGGTGTGTAACCCGATCCAAACATACCGGTCCATATGGATTACCCATTGCCCAACTTCTCACACTCACCCAACACGCGTATAACAATAGCAAACATGCGAAGCGCATGACCATAACCATGAAGAAACGGAAAACACAATATACCATAGACAACAAGACCATAACCAAGGCATAATCCACCATTCAACACCCCAAGAGCCATCTCGATCGAATTCCACCACAAGGCCCAAAATGAACCGCATCTAGTGTAAATAGTCAATAGTTTCACAACCGATTTAAGTATAGGATAATAACACATGGGACATATAAGAACACAAATAAGATCAACTCTAGCTAATGTCACGCCCCTCAACACTAGCTGTGCGGAGTAAACATACCCGATTCGATGTAGCATACACATTCTCATTAGGCCTAACAATGGGTCCCCAAATCAACTCCGATCATCCATAAATAGGTAAATAACTTTCCAAAATTTAACAGTAACCTAACCATAACACATACAATCAGTCATCAAACTCTTAGCATATATCTGCCTCTCAGAACTCCCAGTCTCCAAATCTCAAGAATAAAAATATTTCCATATCTGATCCCAACTCCACCACTCAAATAACTGACACATCCCTCATACGCAATCATCTCACGAGCAACACTCCCATGAATCCTCTGCGTAACGTAGCAAAATTTGAAAATCAGCAATTAACAACCAGGCGAATCCCGTAATACTAGTCCAATCTCTGCAAGTCAAAACACAAAGCGCCTTTTTGAAATGCACACCCTCTCAGGTGATACCAAATAGTGCCAACAGTTTTCTAATCATATGAAATCGTCCGTGCCATCTAGAACTCATGACCTACTCTTCGAGGACACGAGAATTTCATTATCAGCTCTGAATCATAGGTAGGATAGATACCCCATCAACCAAGAACCTTCCACTTGAACTTACCTAGGAGAAAATCACAACACACAACCAGCTCCCCATGCTTTTAGAAAACAGTCGCCCAAGCCGTGGTCGAAATCATCGAGAACTCGTCGAAACCCATTAGCAAAAAATCGAGCCATCAGAACTAAATCCCTATAACCTTCAACCAAGTCATGAAGATCACCCAACCTAAGAGTATGGCCACAAAAAACCCATAGAGTCTCACCACACCAAGGAACTGATCACCTTAATTACTATGCTGACCCAATCCACTACCAAGTTTACCCATTTCTTCGAATTCACCTCATCTTGCCTCCAAGTTAACACTTCTCCTTAATAGTACACTATGATACTTAACCCAAATCTACCTCCAAGAGATCTTAGCATGAAACCACGTCGTCTTAATGTCTATAAATCACTAAATTTCCTCTTAAGCACCCAATAGTATCGCAACCGAGATATCCACTTTTAAGAGGCCTTCTGTAAATATGAAGCTATTTCTTTAACCTCTCTATTATTGAAATGTAGAATCACTAATGTTATAGAAATACTGCAAGTCTCGACACCAGCCACTGCTAATCTCAAATCTTAGCCATATACAAATCTGGGGAACCCTCAAATACCACATACAAATATTGAACTCGTTAGAACCTTCTCGAGAGTTATCCACTCTGCTCATATCTCCAATGCACCGCCAATACGAGCCAAACGACTTGTGCTCCATTAGCACACAAACACCTAAAGAAGTAACCCCACCTTTAAGAAACTGAGCAAATCCCTTCTACTTGCATACTACGTCCACCACAAATAACAAACCTGAACCACTCCATGATGTCCATATATCTGTATAGTGTAATACATCATGCATCCAAAAGTTTCCTTACTTAAGTCATCCTCAAAATCAACCTCTTCAAGTCATAACCGATTTATAAGTATGACTTAGACCAAAACTAATATAACACATGCCCATGTAATCTGATCGTCGATAAAAGATTCCACCCACTTGGCTCGAAGCCATAGAACATAACATATGATAACCCACAATACCCTTACTCCATAACTGCCATAATTCAGCATTGTAATTCAACTAAATCCTTCATACGCTCATGTAGCACCAGCCATAGAATACCCTAAATATTTTGCTAAGCACATATCTATCCTTGTGATAGTCGTGCAAACTTCCTTAAGCGATCCGAACTCAAATTGCAACACATACGCATCCCACTAGGTAGGAAGAAAACTCTTCACAAAAACATCACAAGGATCACACATCCGTAGACCACCCCGCAGGAGATAACCCACCTGCTTAGACTTACACTAGCATCTCTCCATGCACTATCATGGTCACAACCACAATGCAATCACTTAATCTCCCCAAGTCTAAACTCGTCAACAAGACATAAGAATATACTTCATTGCATAACTGAACAACATAAAAGGTCCCTCAACATGCTCATAACTCGAGACTGGCCTATCTCAATATCACAGAAAACACATCTCGCACCTCATCCATGGTATCACAAGACGCCAGTGCACAACTGATACCGAGTGCTCAATATCTCGTATGAGTGGATGGAAGGGAATCAAAGAGATTCGCTTCAAGCTGAATGAATGTTGCCCGATAAAGAAAGAAAGATGGGAAATGTTTCCTGGATACCTTGTAGTCTCTCAAAGATAAGTATGGATGTTATCATACCGATCCACAAGACTCTACTCGTTACTTGCTCATGACTCCTAGAACCTATGAACCTAGAGCTCTGATACCAACTTGTCATGACCCAAAATCCACCTATTCGTGATGGCACCTAACACAACCTGCTAGGTAAGCCAAAAATAAACTACATAATTCTGATGAAAATAAATAAGAAATAAATAAGTGAAATATCTGAATTTTTCCATACAATAATCCAAGGATTGGTGGTATAAGTCATGAGCCATTAAGACTTAGATTTAGAAAGCCGGTATAAAAATAAATACAACATCTATTTGGAATAGACATAAAACAATACGAATCCTAAACTACCTAGGACAAGTTGTAGCTATATCCAGAAAACAGGTACATCTTCAATTCCAACTCTTGTCATCCACAACATCTCAACGCTAAGATCTTTACTTAAGGTGCAAAAGTGTAGTATGAGTACAATCGACCCTATGTACTCAGCTAGTATCATAACTAACCCCGGTGAGATAATATTAGCAAGAATTATAAATTATACTCGCTAATTGCATGATCAATTCAAATATCTCACAAGTACACTGTAAAAAAATGTTATCAAGTCATAAATCAGAGATAAAGCCTCCTCGGTGCCCAAAGATAATGCAACATACTTTTTTCAGTCAACAATCCAGCATATATAGAAGATATGCGTTCAATATCATTAAATAATCTAACTTGCATATAGAGAAGATATGTGTGATTAAATAAGTTAAGTCACACATATTCACATATAGAGAATATATGTACCGTGTCTCATCTCATCAAGTAAGGTAGCATATAGAGAAGATATGCACGATGTCATGCATACACCCGAAGCTAGCAAATAGAGAATAGATGAAACAAACATCATGTATACATCCAAGGAAATTGCAAGTAGAGAAGAAATACAATAACCAAAACAAATACCGGCCAATTTTCCTCAAAAATACAATAATTGAACCAAACCACTTATCAACTTTCCTCATACCGCGTGTACACCATCAAGAGAAAAATATGATAGGGTGACCCTAGGGGGTGGATTGGTATCAACATGCTACATGGCGTAGTCACGTGCTCATAATCACAATCTACACGCCGTTGTCACATGGTCATAATCATAATCCACACGACGTGGTCACATGCTCAAAATCGCAATCTGCATGGTGTGATCACGTGCTCATTATCATATCTGCATGGCGTGGTCATGTGCTCATAATCACAATTTGCACGGCGTAGTCACGTGCTCAGAATCATAATCTGCACGGCGTGGTCACGTGCTCATAATCACAATCTGCACGTGCTCATAATCATAATCCGCATGTCTTGGTCACGTGCTACCAGTCTAATCCATATAATACAGAAAGCTGATATGCAAGAATACATGTACATGATCAATGAATACCAAATTTCATACTCTTGGACTGGTGTAAGTGACATGCTAAGGTGTATGCATGTGCAAAGTGGGCTGCCACAACTCAAGTCAGGCAGTTACATTACAAAAGTAGTAATTATCAGTTCAATCATTAGATTAACCTTTATGTAACCTCAAACATGGTTCAAATAGATCACAAAATGGGTACAAACATTACATCGTGAAGCTTAGCAATTAATCCAAGGCATATAATAGCGTAAGCATTACTCGAGCATGAATAATACCTCGGTGCTCGCACATGGGCTCAACCCCACACATGTGCGCCACCCTTAGCACGTAACCATCACAAATAGCTCAGGAAACCAGTGCCTCAACCAAGTTTAGGTAAGATACTTATATCAATCAAGCCAAATCGATAATCTAGAAGCACCATCCCATATGAATTGGCCTCCAAACAGCTTGAAACTAGCCAAAAGCAACTCAAAAAGTATCAAATAATGCCATAGGAATGAAATCCAAGCGATAAAGGTCGCATATTTAATAAACTACTCTTAGTCAACCAAAAGGTCAACCCGGGTCCGCATCTCAACACCCTACAAAACCCACAAATTCCAACCATACTAGTTTCATCCAAATCCGACTCCGAATCAATCTTTAAAACCCAATTATTCACTTTTATAAGTTTTTGAAAAAACCCCAATTTCTCCTTTAGATTCATCAATCAAATGCCAAAATTAAAGAAAAAATAATGTAAAATAAATAAATCTGAGTAAAAAATACTTACCCTATTCCAAATCGTAAAAATCCCCTCCACAATCTCCCAAATTCGAGCTCTTGATATCAAAATATGATAAAATGAGCTCAAAGTCCGAAATTAACAACTTATATGCACTGCGCAGGTAAACCCTTCACGATCGCGGGACCAGCATCACAATTGCAAAGCACAAAGCTTCACTTTCCAGAGAT
This sequence comes from Nicotiana otophora, assembly GCA_000715115.1. Taxonomy (NCBI): domain Eukaryota; kingdom Viridiplantae; phylum Streptophyta; class Magnoliopsida; order Solanales; family Solanaceae; genus Nicotiana; species Nicotiana otophora. The sequence goes on from AWOL01S0000800.1 coordinate 144,036, forward strand.
CACTCTTCGCGCTCACGACTCCAACCTCGCTAACAAGATGCACAAAGATGCGCTCCCTTCGCGAATGAGAAGGCAACTCCACCAGCTCCGAGCTCCGAAATGCGAACACGAAAGCCTTATGCAAACGCGATGGGTCAAGCTACTAAAACTCCGCAAATGTGACCCTCCAGTCGCGAAGGCGTAGGGGAAAAGTACCTAGCTCCATCATAAACATCACCATCACAGTCTCCCTCATGCAATCGCAAAGAAGGCATACAGCACTAGAATTCTGAGAGAACCAGCAATGAAGCCATGAGAGAAGAATTCCGAAACTACCCCAAAACTCACCAGAGCCTTTCGGGACCCGTCCGAACATACCAATAAGTCCCAAAAAGTAACATGGAAATTGAGGCCTTAAATCACACATAACAACATTAAACCAATGAATCGCACCTCAAATCAAGCTTAATTAGCTATTTCAAAATTTTAAATTCCAAACTTATGCCGATTACGTCTAAACAACTCCAAATTACCTCAAATTTACGCACAAGTTTAAGATGATATAACGAACCTATTCCAACTCCCATAATAACAATCCAAATTTGATAATACAAAAGTCAACTCCTGGTCAAACCTATGAACTTCTAAACCTTCAAATTGTCAACTTTTGCCAATTAGAGCCAACATCTTCTAGAAATGTCCAAATGCAAAATACAATCGTCAAAATACCATCTGGACCTAATACAATCGTCAAAATACGGATTTGGGTAAATTACATAAAAGTCAAACTTAGTCAACTTTTTCAACTTAAGGCTTCTAAAATAAGAATCATTTTTTCAAACTAATCTCGAACTACTCAAAAACCAAAACCGATCTTACATATAGATCCTTTAATTGAATTGTTATAACGTGTTATATCTCTCATTGTTAATATACTCTTACATGCTCTATTTGACGTTGTTCGCACTTGTTCTACCTCCCACTTGTTATTTTCCTCTTATATGCTTTAGTTGAAATTATTGCCTTCCTTATTGTCTTGTTACCTCTTAATTGTAGAGTCATTTCCATGACTCCGTGCTTATTTGCCACTTTATTTAACTGTTGTAGTTGCACACCTTAGTTATCACGTTCTTCACTTATCCTAGTAGTTTTGTGATATTTGTTGCATTCCTTGATTTCTACGTGGTTCCTTTATTGTCGTGTACACGTACCCTTTGATTGTAAAAATTCTTGTAAATTGTGTTATTGAATTGTTGTTGTTAATTTAAATTGTTTGTGGATCGGGTTGCATGCCGCAACAGGTAAAATAAGGGATGATTGTGATATTGATAAATAATGATACAATGCGATCGGGTTGCGTGCCGCAATGAATTTTATTTGTGATTCTTGATATTGATATGGTGAAATAAGGAAGGATTTTGTGTGTACGGTGGGATCGGGTTGCACGCCGCAACGGGTGAAATAACGGAGGGTTATGATATTGATAAATGGTGATACAGTGGGATCGAGTTGCGCGTCACAACAGATTGTGTGTATTGCACTTGTTATTGTTGTTGTTATTGTTATGTCTTGTGTGAGTCATGCATCCTACGTGAACCGTTGTATTACTTCATTGCTTCAATCTATGCTCCCGTGGTTGCTTGGTGAATTGAGTTTTAAGATAAATTTACTATCCAGAGTCATTATCTCCTACCCTATTGAGTTGTTGATAACATAACGGTTTTAAATGGAAGAATTAGGAGTATGCTTATTGTCACGACCCAAACCGATGGGCCGCGACGGGCACCCGGTACCAACGTAACGTATCTTTCTTATTACATCATCATATACACATGACATACGGGTCTGATGTGCCAACATGATCATTTATAAACTCAAAACATAGGCTGATAAGGCAGTGCAATCTTTCACGTACACGACATATATCTACAAGCCTCTAAGAGTACAGAAATGTCATAAAGGTCGGGACAGGGCCCCGCCATACTAACCAGTACATGCCCTACTCATACTGACCACATAAGCAACTACAGAGCAAATGGAGCGCACCAACACCTTCCGCTGAGCTGATAGCCTACTTGGAGGACACTCAATCTGTCTATCAGGACCTGCGGGCATGAAACGCAGTGTCCCCAGGCAAAAAGGACGTCAGTACAAATAATGTACCGCATATGTAAGGAATAAAATCAGTAAATGATAGACATGAGGAACATGGAGTAAAAGACTCAACATGTAAATCTGAATAACTTTATGAATAAATAATATTTACAATGCCATGCATATGCATATAAATGTCATACCATGCATAGGTATATGCGTTCATAACATCACCAAGCCTCTGAGGGCATCCCATCATATCATCTCGGCCACTATGGGTAAATCATCAATGTATACCAGCTGATCAAGTGTGGTGCGTATATAACGCCGTCACCTTTTCCCATATTCTGTATCCATATAATATACACATATACGCGTATATAACGCTATCAGGTAAGGGTTAAGGAGGAAGATATTCCAAATACAATATTCAGGACCAGATACGGGCACTTTGAGTTTCTTGTTATGTCATTCGGTTTGACCAATGTCCCAGCAGTATTCATGGATTTGATGAACCGTGTGTTCGGGCCCTTTTTAGATCTGTTCGTAATTGTATTTATCGACGATATATTGGTGTATTCTCGTTCTGAGGCTGAGCATGCAGATTCTTACAATTAGAATGTTAGTCATTCTTACCATCAGAATGTTAATCATTCTTACAACCAGAACATTAGCCATTTTTACAAGCTTTAAACAAAACGTCTTTCAACCAAAATGCAATGAGAATTATTAGAAGCTTAACAATGTAAAACTTTTGTGGTTCTAAAGGAGTACGGTGAAACCTTTTCCAAGAATATCATATGGAGTTTTCCTTACTCCAGGTATGTTAAGGCTATCCCTTGATTCTTTTTGGCATGATCCAAATAATACAAATGAAACGAGCAAAATACGCAACTTTCATAAATGACTCTATTCAAAGAAATACTAGGGCTGTCTATATTTTTGATTCCCCATGTGAATTATTATTATATCTTCTATTCATGGGTCTCAAAAAAATACGTATTTGATAAAGTTTAGCCGAAAGGTATGTTGATTTTTATGGCATTCCGAGAAAATCTTGTTAACGCATTTCTTATGCATTTCATGCATTTATACATGTACATTGACCCATGACCGGATGGAATTATATACGCATATATATACGAGATATGGAAAAGGTTACGGCGTTATATACGCACCACCACCCGATCAGCTGGTATACGTTGATGATTTCGCCCACAGTGGCCGAGATGATATGATGGGATACCCTCAGAGGCCTGATGATATTATGTACACCTATAACTATGCATGACACGACATTTATATGCACGTGCATGACATTATAAATATTTCAGTATTTGCAAAGTAATTTGGATTTACATGCGAAATTTGTTATTCCATGTTTGATCTATGTATGTTATGTACTGATTTTCATACCTTACATACTTAGTACATTATTTGTACTGACACCCTATTTCCTGGGGCTTGCGTTTCATGCCCGCAGGTGCAGGTAGGAAAGCTGACGGTCCCCCTTCTTAGGATCGTTGATCAGCGAGAGTTGGCGGGCTCCACTTGATCTGGAACTGCTTTTAATTTTGGTACGATATGCTTGTATATATATATAGGTATGATGTGGCTCAGTCCCGGCTTTGTACAATTGTATTTCTATTAGAGGTTTGTAGACAGTTATGTATAGTTGGATAGTATATGGCCTTGTCGGCTTCCAGTTTGGGGTATATAGTTGTCTATAGTAGCCTTGCCAGCTCGCCCCACTGTATTTCCGCACGTATATGTATATATGTTTTTTGAACAGATTTTCCTCGCATATGTTATTCATTTTTATATCTTAAACACATGCTTAAGGGTGATCGACAGTTAGGACTCGGGCACCCATCACGGCCCATCGGTTTGGGTCGTGACACTTATCTTATGTGACTCTTAAGTTAAACTCGTCGTTTCATTCGATACGTTACTATTCTTGATAGCTGTCATATTTTACTTTAATTGATTTCTCGAATTAAACTCCTTATCCTATCTGACATTTTTTTACTTTACATAAAAATCATTAGTACGTTTTATTTTAACAAATTCTAGATTTAAATCGGTGACTTATCTGATGCTTTGTTTTATTTGAAAAAGATATTTTCCTTACTCAAATAGCTTCTAAACTAGACTGATTTGATATCCTATCTTGTATAAATTGTACCCTATTTCACCGTATTTGGTTCTTAAATAGAAACTCATTTTCTTATTGATTTCCTACTTTACTCAAAACTGTTATTATGCTTTATGGTATATTAATACATCTCTTGAACATTTTTATTAGCATTTGATACGGATACTATGTACATGGTAGCACGTAGACTTTGCCGTGTGAAAATGATTTGGAAAATGTGGGCACAAGGTGCCATATATGTAAGATTTGGAAGTGGTGACTTATGACTTGGGATTACGAGGAGTGGTATCTGGGGTAATGCTTCTTGTAATTCGTGCGTTTGGAATTATTCGATTGATTGAGTTGCCATCGATTCTCCTTACTCGAAATCATTCATATTTCGTCAGTGTTCTAGTTATGTTGTTGCTCTATTACCTGATCGTTTCTTATTGCCATTCGTGCTTCTATTGTTTCACTGTTGATTGTAAATTTGTGATCTTACTGTTGTTGGTATTACATTGAAATTCTTTCCAATGTTAGCTTTATATTATATCCTGCATAGGTTACATGTCTGATAGATGTCTTGACCTAGCCGCATCACTACTCTACTAAGGTTAGGCTTGATACTTACTGGGTACTGTTGTGGTATGCTCATGCTATGATTTTGCACATTTTTATGTAGATCCAGGTACTTATGATCGAGTTGGCTTGAGAATTACGTCTGCTCTGCTAGAGACTTCAAGGTATACCTGCTCGACGTCCGCAAGCTCTGAAGTCACCTTCTGTTGTATTGTATTTCCATTATTTCCTATTATTTCAGAACAATTATGTACTTGTTATTTATAGTTACTCTTAGAAAGGCTTATGAATTGTACTACCGGTTTTGGCATTGTATGACCGATGTTGGTTCAGCTATGTACTTCAGATATTATTTAACGTATTACAGTTAAGTTAGTTGAATCCCTTTAATAATCAGTATGTGTTAGGCATACCTAGTCATAAAGACTAGGTGCCATCACGACATCCTAAGGTGGGAAAATGGGGTCGTGATATATACATTTGCACATTTTATGCAGATCCATGTGTTGTAAATAGTGGACCCGTGTAGTGAGAGATTGTTGTTTATCTTGAGGATTTGAGGTAGAGCTGCTTTGATCGTCGCAGTCCCTTGGAGTCCTTTCCTTGCATTTATACTATCAATTCTCTATCCGAACAATATTGTTATTTGAGTTATTTTTATGTAACCAATTAGAGTTTGTGACTTTTTATTACCTAGTTTTGGGGTATGCTGTGATGATCATCGTGTTGGCTTGTATCACCCTTATTTCTGCATTTATGTTTAATCATGTTCAGTATATCATGTGTTATTTGTTCTAAAAATTGATAAATAATCGGCTTACCTAGTGTTAGAGACTAGGTTCCATCACGACCACTATGGTTGTCGTGTTATGAGCAAGTTTAGTAGAGTCCTACCGATCAGTATGAAAACGTCTGTACTTATCTTAAAGAGGTTATAAAACTATTAGAAAAATTTTACTTTTTTTATTCCTTATCGTGCGGATTTGTCGATTTTGGAGTTTGAGTCTTAGTCTTTTAATTCCCCCACTAATGGTGAGGACATGCACTATCAGATCAGCTGAGTAAATACCTGCTCCCCCTGCTAGAGCTGTGAGAGGCCGTGGCCGATGTAGAGGCTGAGGAGGGGCATGTGCTACAACTAGAGCACCTCCTAGAGCAGCAGCTGAGGAGCCACAAGTAGCTCCGATTGGGGAGCAGGCACCCGAGGCACTGGTCGCTACCCCTGGACTTCAGGAGACTTTAGCGCACTTCCTGAGCATGTTTGGTACCTTGGCTTAGGCGAGGTTAATCCCAGTTGCACCAGCTACGTCACAGGCTAGGGAAGGAGCTCAGACTCCCTCTGCCCGTACTCTAGAGCAGCAGGCTCATGTTGATTAGACTCCGGGTGTTATACAGGTGCAACTCGTGATTGCGGTTCAACCTGAGGTTAGTCCAGTGGCGTCAAAGGAGTAGCAGATGAGGTTCAAGAAGTATTATCCTCCTACTTTCAGTGGTGCAACTTCTAAGGATGCACAGGGTTTTCTAGACCAGTGTCACCGTATTTTGCACACTATGAGCATAATGGAGTTGAGAGGGGTTGCCCTTACTACTTTCCAGCTGACAGGGCCGGCATATAGATAGTGTCAGACATATTAGGAGCGTAGTACAGCTGGCGCAGTGCCACTTACTTGGGCTTAGTTCACTGATATAATTTTGAGGGAGTTTATTCCACAGACCCTCAAATATGTGTTGCACACCGAGTTTGAGTAGTTGCGCCAGGGGACTATGATGATGTCCGAGTGTCCTATGAGGTTTGCTGAGTTATCACGTCTTGTACCTGCTTTGGTTTCCACTGTTACAAAGAGAGTTTGCAGATTCATTGAGGGACTCGGTTATAGTCTTAGATTCGGAATGGCACGGGAGTTGGAGACTATCACTCTATTACATCAGGTTGTGGAGATCGCTTGGAGGTTGGATCCTATCCGCGGTCTAGAGAGGGAGGACAGGGAGGCTAAGAAGACTCATGGACCTAGAGGATCTACTAGTTCCTATTTTGGGGGCAGGGCGCATCATGGTAGATGTTTTATTGGTCAGCCAGATCAGTCTGCACTTCAGGCTTCGCGTGGTGCTTCAGTTATCCATGGATCCTAGGGCACTCGTTCCGGACAATTCCCATCGCCACTAGGGCTGTCTAAGGGGAGGGTACAGAGACATTAAGTGGTAAGGGTATGGGGAGGGTAAGGGTAAGGGTAAGGGGAGGGTTCCTTAAGGGTGTTTTTCTTAACGGTATTTGTTTAAAAGAAAATATACCACAAGGCAGGATGCCTAGTGGCTAATATATATAAAATCCCAGAAACATGGGTCCAAGGCTTAAAAGATGTCCAAACAAATCTAAAATATGAAGTCTACTACTAGCTAGTACTATAGATGATAAAAATAAAACTAATATGCTAGCTATTACAATGAAGTGGGATGTTTGCTTCCAGAAACAAGTAGTGTAAGTGAGTCCAAAGGCCAAGGGAAATAATCAAATAATAGCACCTTAAAAGCTCTCACGAGGCACCAGGTTATGCATTCCCTAGGACAAGAATCCAATGGACAAGGCAAATGTGGACTCCAAACAAACACACCACTGTGTAGAAGCTATCTAGAACGGCCAGAAACATGTGTTGGTACAGCTTGAACACCTCAACCTTGAGCTCCATCTCCAAGCAAAGTCAAGCACTAATTGCACTTTTGTCTCACATGAATCAATGATAACCTCCAGATTACTACTAAATAGTGTGAGCTCATACACAACAATGAAGCTCACATATGCAACAATACAAACCTATGAGTAACTGAAGCAGTACCAAACCCTAGGCAATATAACAATATCACCTTGTAAGCATATTATGGACCCTTTGAGTTGCATGCTTGCCCTAACAGTTATGTATGTTTCCAAACCACCCCCAGACTGAGCATGATAACATGCTAATACCACTGGGAAGTAATCTAACAACATACATAAATTAACAATAATGAAACAGTAGGCAAGGTTAGGCAGTGTACTGCAATATGTGATCATCAGTCATGTGCCTTCCTTTTTGCAACCCTCACCCTAAGATGAGGGATTTGGGCATTGTTTATGTTGATTAGCCTCCTCCCTGCACTTGGCAATTTAGAGAATGTTAGCTAAATTATCTGCCACTGTATTGCCTTCTCTTAGCACATGTTGAAAGATCACATTGAATTGAGCCTTCATCCCCTTTATCCTCTTCACTTTTGTGCCTATACACCAAGATGTCTCCCATTCACCTTCAATGATCCTCTTCATCACCAAATAATCAGTCTCAATGATAAGAGGATGGAGCTATTGATCCACACAATAGGCCAAGCCTTCAACAATGTTTTTTTGCTTTTGCCACAATATTAGTTGTCTCCCCTATCTCCATTGCCTTAGCATACACCAAATCTCCACCATCATCTCCAGAAGCACCATTAGTGTTACATTTGAACCACTCTTCAAAAGGAAGTTGTCATGTTACTCTCTTAGTCACCACATAAGGCTTATAGCCTTCTTAACGGTATTTAAGGGTAAGGGTTAAGGGTATTTGTTTCGGTACCCTACCAGTACCCCTACCAATACTAAGGATGCAGTACTTAAGGGTGCTATACCGGTACTTTAGGGGTAATTGCAAATTAAACATTAAAAACAAATTAAATAGAAATACAAACAAGCTTTAATGGATGAAAAAACATTCAAGGTTGTGAAGTGCCTTTTATTTTATTTTATTCAATGTAAACGTTATATTTCTAATAAAAGTTACAAGTATTTATTTGTATTTCAACACTTGTAAAAATAAAATTACATATATATTTTGAACGATTTACGTAATTTTTCAATAACTTTTTGTGGCTCCTCGGTTGGAATTGGTAGCACTTGTTTGTCTGCGTCCTCGCCATCTCAGGTTGATAGTATTTCATTATATGCATCGTCGTCTTCCAAAATTATTTCTGGAAGGCCAAAGTTTCTTCTCTCTACTTTAATCCAATCTCTGAATAAAACGGTAGTCTCTAAGGTTTTTTCTGCCAATGAGTGTCTATGGTCTCCAAGTGGAAATCGTGATGCACTGAAAGTGCTTTCGGAAACTACTGATGAAGCTTGAATAGTTAGCACATCTCGGGCCATTCTTGAAAATATTAGAAATGATTATTCGTTCATTCTCCAATATTTTAGCAAGTCTTCATTCCCTTCATCATTGCAAATATCAATAATTTCTGCAAGGAAATAAACATCAAGCTTGTTAATTTATGAAGATTGCGATTCACTAATTATTTGCCGAATAGCACTAAAAGGTCTATTTGCATCAGACTTTTTAAGTGGTTGAGATAATGAAGAAGTAGAGGCACCACTAGTTGGTGCAACACAGTTCGTTTGTCTTTGGCAATAGTCATACACTATTTTTGCATTTTGTTGAATACTATCCAAACAAGTAGAAAGAGTTGGTCTTTGAGTTGCTTCTATTTCTAAATTGAAGTAAATTGTTTCAATAAGTGTCTTTGCACTAATAACTTTTATTTGAGGATGTAAAATGACAACAATAATGTAAATAACAGGAATAGAAAAAAAATATCTTTTAAATATCAAAAATATCATACTGTTCTTGTAGTGTTTCATGATATAGTGGTTTATAATTAACATTTACATCATGATATTTAGGTGTTTCATCTACGTGAGTGAAGTCGTCAACATGAGTAGGAGTACTAGAGCTAGTATTTCCCTTGGTCAATGTTTAAGCACGTTTGTACTGGTTTAGGAGCCATTTCTATTTATTAATAATTAAAATAGAAATAAATAGCAACAAAAGTATAACAAAAATAAATGCAAAAATTAATAAGAGTTGGAACGAATGTACCAAACGCCGACGTATAATTGATGTCGATGGAAGAAAATTGCTCCAACTAGTAGTGTAGTGCCAAGAAAAAAATACACCACCGAATACTTGATGTTGATGCTTCAAAAGTTATACCAAAATAATTGAGTGCTATAAACATTAATTGAAATTAGAGATAGAGAGAGAGAGAACTAGAGAGATATGAGAGTTTTTGAATAAAAATTGAAAGAATGAAATGGGGTATTTATAGTTTTAAAATAGGGCTAAAGTGTATTTGAACAAACTTAGGGGTGGAAAATATAAATTAGGGGTAGGGGGATGTAGGGGGGCTAGGGCGTAACGACCCGACCGGTCGTTTTAAAAATTAGCATTCTGTTCGGTGGCCTAAGGTCTTAATCAACTTCATATTCTGTATCATGACTTGCGTGTGTGGACGAGTTCGGTTGTAGGATAATTCAGGATCGATTCAGAAGAATGATTCTTATTTTAGAAGCTTAAGTGACAAGTGTTGACCGGAATTTGACTTTTGTATAGATGACTCCGGAATGGTATTTTGATGATTCCAATAACTTTGTATGGTGATTTTGGACTTAGGCGTATGTCCGGATTTAGATTTGGAGGCCTGTAGGTTGATTTGATGCATTTTGGCAAAAGTTGAAAAATCCAAGGTTTAGAAGGTTGAGAGGTTTAACCGGGAGTTGACTTTATTGATATCGGGTTCGAATTTTGATTTCGGGAGTTGGTATAGCTCCATTGTGTCATTTGGGACTTGCATGCAAAATTTGACGTCATTCCGAGTTGATTGGATATGATTCGACGCGAGTTGTAGAAGTTGAAAGTTCATAAGTTCATTAAGTTCGATTTGAGGTGTGATTCATAGTTTTGATATTATTTGATGTGATTTGAGGCCTCGAACATGTATGCGTTATGTTTTGGGACGTATTGGTAAGTTCGGACCGGCTCCCAAGGGGGTTGGGTGAGTTTCAGATAGGTTTGGGTTGTGTTGCGCTAGTTTTTTATGTTTCGACGTCATTTCTCCAAGGATAAATGGTACCAAATTAAGAAAATAAGCTCCAATTTCTTTTTTTTATTGAAGCATTAGATTCGTATCGTAATTACGGAGCCATAGCAAAAAGAATTGTCAAATTTGGACATCGTGTGAGGATGTTATGCTCATTTTCATGTCGGAGAAGAGAGCTGGTGTTGGTGTTTTGCAAATGCGAAGTTGGGTCCGCATCTGCGACCCTGCAGGTGCGAACATTGGTCCGCAAATGCGGCCTTTTGGGTGCAAAAGCGGAAATGCATGTGTATAAAAAATCAGACTGTGTTCTTTTGGCATTTTGAGCATATCTTAAGTTCTAGAGTTCCTATTGAGGTGATTTTTGCATCGTTCTTCTCGTATTTTCACGGGGGTCAGTATTTAATCTTAATTTTTTTATTTAATATGATTTGAGTAGTTCATTTCTTAATTAATCCATATTTTAATTGTGGTTTTATCAAAAACATTTCTAAAGAGAATAATTAGGTTTTGAACATCGATTTGGAGTTGGAATTGGATGAAATTAGTATAGTTGGACTTGTAATTGCATGGGTGTTCGGATTTTATAACTTTTTTAGGGTTCCAAGGTGCAAGCCCGGAGTTGACTTCTAGTTTTCATTAAAGATCGAAGCTTTATTATCCGGAATTGTTTTCTATGATTTTTATTATGATATTAAGTTATTTTGGTTAGATTTGAGCCGTTCATAGATTGTTTCATACCAGAAGGTCATTTTAGAGTATCAGTTTAGCTTGTTTGAGGTAAGTATCTTACCTAACTTTGTGTTGGGGAACTACCTCTTAGGATTCGAATTGTTTGTGATATTTGTGTCATGTGAAAGCCGTGTACGCGAGGTGACGAGTACGTACTCGGGCTTATATATGGAAATTGACCGATTTAGACTCTTAGGCTTCTTTCGTGTCTTCATTTGGAATTGTTAGCACATGTTGTGTCTTTTATTCGTCATGTCTATTATCACATGCTTTATTTGAAGTTGTCGTTACATGTCACATTCTTTACTTGTCGAGTTTTCTCTTATATGCTTTATATGAAGTTGTTATCACTTTAATCATTATGTGATTTCTTTTATTTTGGAGTTATTCTTAGTTGAAGTTGTTGTACATGATATCCCTTTTGTTGTCGGGTTATTCTCATGCATTTAGACCTAGTACTATTTCGTGCCATCTCTTTCATTGTTAGCCTAATTCATACACTAGGAGCTGCAGTTTGCCATTTCTTGGAAATACTTTAACTATTGAGTTTATCCTTAACAATTAATTGGAATTTAGGTTATCGAAAGTGATTAATCAATTTTAATTGAAGTTGTGTAAAAAGGGGGTGTCGCTCCTTGTTGAGTTACTTTCCCTTTCGTATTGTTGTTATTGAGATTTTATACACATTGTGTTTGAGCTGTGGACTATTTGTTGTGGAAATATTGATATTGTTGGATATTTGGAAAGGATGTGGCCCATGGGCACTTGTGTTACTAGTTGATACGTCGTGTTGTTGTGATGTTAGCATTTGTGAATTGTTGTGTGGTTTTGATTGTTGTTATGCAGAGTATAAGGGTGGCATTTCACTATTGTTGTTATGCGGAGTATAAGTGTGGCAGTTCACCGTTGTCGTTATGTGTAGTATAAGGGTGGCATTTCACCATTGTTGTTATGCGGAGCATAAGGGTGGCATTTCACTGTTGTTGAATGTACAGAGGGATAAGGGTGGCTATTGTGTTATTATCCGGGCGGAGTGATAAGGGTGGCTATTATACGGAGTGACACGGGTTGCTATCAGAGAGATAAGGGCGGAAAATATTATTGTCAGGGAGGAGTGATAAGGGTGGCTATTACACGGAGTGATATGGATGGCTATCGGAGAGATATGGGTGGCAATGTCAGGGATGATGTGTATTTGGAGACATTGTGTTGGTAATCTTCGTGTGATGGCGTGTTTTTACTTGTGTTTGTCATACACCGTACGTGACTTGCTTTGTTCTTTCGATGAGCTACTCGATGTCTTTGAGTTTACTTATTGACTTGGGTTGCAGTATTACACTCGCACAAGCATACACCGTAGCATGCCACTTATATTAGCTCAAGAGTATGAAACTTGACATTTATTGATCATGCCCATGTGTTCTTGTATTATCTGTTTCCATGTTGATATTGAGCTTGCGACCATGCTGGGCAGATTGTGATTGTGAGCCTGTGACCATATCGGGCGGATTGTGATTGTGAGCCTGTGATCATGCCGGGTGGATTGTGATTCTGAGCCTATGACCATGCCAGGCGGATTGTGAATTAAGATATTGGCACGTGAGTTGTCCGTGCGGTTGTGATTTGTGGTGTGGCCATGAGATGCCGTGAGTACATGATGGTGGGTTGAGACCCGTGACTTATGTCTATGAGATGAGGTGTCGCAGAGTGATTTCATTGTGAATCTTGTGTTGGCACGACTTGATTAATTGATTGTCCTTTATGTTCCTTATTTGGTTTCAATGATACTTCTCGGTGTTCTTGTTGCTTTACTTTTTATATCACATGTTGATTTTGTTGTCACTTACTGATTTCTGCTTTCCATTATTAGCTTTATACTTCTATACTGCATAGGTTACCTTGTCTAATGAGTGTCTTGACTTGTGTGTCGTCACTACTTCACCGAGGTTAGTCTTGATACTTAATGAGTACCGACCGTGGTGTACTCATACTACATTTCTGCATATTTTTGTGCAGATCCATGTACTTCGAGGTGTGTCGATTGTTAGATAGTGGATCAGATATTCCTGTGGAGACTTCAAGGTATACCTGCAGTCGCGTTCGTAAGCTTTATAGTCAGCTTCAGAAGTTATTTGTGTACAATTTATTTCTATTCCGGAACAGTTGTACTTAGAGATTTCCTAGCGAACTCAGTAGAGCTTATGACTTGTACTACCGGTTTTGGTATTGTTGGCTTTGTATAGAAATGTATGTTTCATATTTAATAGTTATTGGTTGAATTTTGCCATTTATTTAGTAAGTGTTAGGCTTACCTAGTCTTAAAGACTAGGTGCCATAACGATATCCTACGGAGAAAAATTAGGGTCGTGACATAGGAAGGCAAAATAGCCATTTTTGGCCGTTGCCAACAGCTATTTTTTAAATAATAGCCGTTGGCTAACAGTACAAATACGGCTAGATATAAAAAACAATTGTTGGGTACGGGTACGGGTACGGGTACGGGTACGAGTGCGGTACCGGTATGGTACCTTAAGGGTACTTCCGGCACCGGTACTAAGGGTACAAAATTGTGTACCCTACCATTACCCTTACCCTCCACCCCAAATCTCCTATCCCTAGCCAACCACTGGAGCTGTACAGTCCGGTACCGGTACGGTAAGGGTACCGGTAATACCGTACCATTAGACAACCCTAATAGCCACATCAGTAGAGAGGCTGTTTTCAGTGTGGGGATATCAAGCACATGGTGAGAGATTGCACTAGACTCCGGGCGAGTGTGTCTCAACAGAGTACTTAGGCTACGGTTTTCATTCTAGTTGCTGCTACACCTGCGCAACTTGCTAGGGATGCGGGCAAGCAGGTGGAGGGCGTCCTAGACAAGGTACCATAAAAGCAGTGAGGTTTCAGGTTTATAGCATGCAATAGACAAGGTACAAGTGCGGTCCACACAATTTGGAGTGCGGTACGCAAAGTGGAAGTGCGGGCTACACAATTCCATTTGCAGGCCGCACTTTAGCACAATTGTACAAAGTTCTCAGAGCAAGGTCTCTGATGGACAGTGCGTCTTCAGTTTGCGGTTGCAGAATTCATATACGGTCTGCACAAAAATGTTTGTTGTCTGTAGTTGAGATGCTCAAAGAGTACGTTCTCTGATTATCAGTCTGGACCTCCCTCTGCGGCCGCATAATAAAATCCGCGGTCTACACAATTCAAGTGCGGCCGCACAATCAACTAGCCTAGAACGTTATCACAACAGATATATGCGCACCGCACAACCAAGAACAATACAACTACATGTCTTTTAACTTAGAATATGCAAAATTGTGCTCGATCCTACTGGGCAACATGGTATATGCATTATAATCCACAACCCAACCCTATTTAAGCATGCTTTGACAAATACCCAATGCTAAAGTACCCCACATGGACACATTAAAGGAATGCAATAACAGCTAGCCTAAACAGAAGTTAAAAATTTAAAATAAATTCATAAATAAATACCACAAGATTGAAGTGATGCATAACAGATAGTGCAAGTGTACTAAGATCCAAGTGAGTGTGAAGGGTTGTTTGTGATCGAAACTGCAAGTACTTAGGCAACTCTTAGAGTAACAGTAAAATAGTGGAGGTGGTGAAAAGTATAAGAGGATGGGCCACTGTTCTATTTATACTTAGAAGCGAGTGAGGGTTCAAAGAGGCAAGTGCGGTCGCACAATTCCAAGTGCGGTCCGCCCTCTGTTACCTGGCCAGCAGTGAAGGATATAGCTGTGCGACCCGCAGTTTTTCAAGTGCGGCCACCTAGCTGACACTTTAGTCTAATCACTTCTCTGATATTATGCTTTTGCAACCACATAATTCGTGATGGTCCGCAAACTTACTCCATACTGTTGGGCGAAAGGTTTAGAGGACCTTCTATTTAGTAGTTGGAACGATCCTTACAATTGCGGACCATAGATAAAATCTGCGGCCATACAAAATCTTTTGTGGTCAGCAATCTTTTTCTCCGTCCACACTAAGAAAAATGGGGTCCGCAAGTTTTCCCTGGATTGTAGCGCCCCGTTTTCTCTCAAAAGCGAGTTGCGACATGTGACAGCTCTTTTAAATGGGTATTAAAAGAGAAGATTTGCCACCTAACGGTTTAAGGTGCGTTAGGGTACCTATTTGCAAATAACTCTATTTTGACTAGTCAACGCCACCAAAGATCGGGTAAGGGCTCAACTTACCTTAAAGAGAAGGTGTTAGGCATTCTCCGAGGTCCACAACTATGGTTTCCAGCAGAAGTTTAAACTATATGGATTAGAGAATTAAGCTAGGTGATCAACTAAGCAAATAAAGATGTAGAAGTTGAAAACTCTATTATAACATAAGAATTAACTATATGACTAATTTATACAAGTCTTAAAAATCACAAGGAGTACAACTGACTAAATACGGACAACAAGAATATAAAGAAAGGGGGTCCTAAGCTTTTTAGCCTAAAGGATCACCCCGTGCAACATAAATAATATTTCGCAACTCCTTTGATGTAGGGGTTGCTCTTATTATTCAGCGGGCACAAACTATCATCTCATGCTACCCAATTACTATGTTGAAATTATTACTTAAAGGCGCTCTAACTCAATTCTAAACCGTACTCTATGCGTGCACTACCTATCCCATGCCTATGGTCCATGAGGCTTTGGACCTACTATTAGGTGGTTCTATACTTACTTAGGTTGCTCAAAATGATAAAACTAGGCGACATTCAAAAAAAATAGAACTACACACAATGGCAATGAAAGGGAATGCAAGGCAATGAAAGGCTCCAAACAGATAGGACTGCACACATAAGCACAAAAGCACGCGATCATATTTTTTTGGTTATGCAGTAGACATAATTAAGACGTATTAGAATCATTAGGTCCTATAGGCATGAATTTTATATCATTGCAGTATTATACAGGCAATGTTGCAGTTTCTGGACTAACACATAGGTGGATTAAAGTGTTGCAAGTCCTATGGCATGATTTCTATTTTGTTTGCGTAATAAGGTAGTGAAAACAATCCCAGAACTCTGAATTACCAGTTCTGATTTTATAGATATGCATCTTAGGAAGGTGACAGTATCCTCTAGGCATGATTTCTAATTGTTGTATAATAAGGCAGTGAAGTCGCTTGAAAACACATGATTAGCAGCATCGATGAACATCCTATAGGCATGATTTCTAACATTTGACAATTAGACCTGATTTTGTAACACTTTATCCCTATAGGCATGTCATCTAAGTGAGGCAGTACAAAAGTAACATAAAGCAGTTGATCAATTATTAAACCTTATAGTCATAATATCTAGATTGGCAAAGATATTGTATTATTGTATCCTATAGGCATACTATCTAAAAGCGTTGAGTAGTAGACATGGAAACAAGTGTAGAAATTACATGAGCCAACATATTTTGACAAGTTAAGTGAAGTGTTGCGTGAATCCTATAGGCATGATCCCTATCAGTGTGCGACACACACTAAACAAAACAACAAATAAGGCATGTTGGACGTAATAGCAAATAGACCACATGGACCTTATAGGCATGTTTTCTACCCTTTCATGAAAGTATTAGAATACCCCAACCCCCTTTTTATTAATCTACGCATCATTCATTATTACAGAGTTAGTAAAGACCATATTGAATGATTACATGCCCAAATACGAATATAAAATAACCTAGTAATACATCTGGGCCTTAAAATAGGCTTAGGACTTCATATGGACTGCAGGCCCAAACTCCAGATACGGACAATGTATTTCAAACTTTCAGTACAAAGGTAGGTTCAATATACTAGGCCCAAACGAATAACTTACTTGCCTAAATGGATGCCAAATTCAACCATACAAGTGTCAAAGTGCTTATTCGAATTGACTAAAGAACTTAAACACTTACTTCTTAAAGTTATAGCTAACAACATCACTAGCCAAGATATATAAACAGGATCAAGCTAGGTTGAAAGGCACACAAGGCACATATAAGGCAAGTTTATACTTGTAATTCCAGAAACAAAGTTTAAGAGTGACATGATTGACCATCATAGGATAATAAACAATTCCAAAGAGTTTCAAAATGAAGCATGATTCAGAATCAACCTAGAGAACCTTAGATGAGAGTCTAGCAGAATCAGACAAGAAACAAGCAAAGCACCACCTTCACATGAAGGTGTCTTTCATGAAAATCCTAATGAAAGGAACAACATAACAGAATAGGTTCATTTTGACAACCTAGTTTCTCCTATGGGCTGTGATGGCACCCAACGTTATCGCTAGGCAAGCCGACAGTGAACTAACTTTGTGATCCTTTCTTTTAAAGATTTGAAATAGTTGATTTTTAGCTTGTGCGTAATTTAAGAAGTAAGCATTTAATAAAAATGAGAAATCAAGATTTTTAAAGTAGCGAGATAAGTAAGATAACCCCAAAAACAAATCATCACGTGTCTACTAGCTTAAACCACCAAGACCTGGTGTCACAAATGTACGATCAACTAGTAGAATATACAAAAGAGTTCTGCGCTACTGTCTGAAATGAGGTAGACAGAAAATACGAGAAAAAGAAAAGACTTCGGCTGCTGCGGAACGGCTCGGAAGGCAGCTCACCGTGTAGTCTCATAGGAGCGGTCAAGTATGCGCGTTAGACTGATATCCAGATGCACCTGCCTCAGATCCTGCACATTAAGTGCAAAAGTGTAGCTTGAGTACATAAACAACATGTACCCAGTAAGTATCCAGTCTAATCTCGAAAAAGTAGTGATGAGGGGTCGACTTTGACACTTACTATGGGCTAACAATAAAATGTCAAAAAAATAACTAAGCATGGATTACATAAAATATATCTGAAAACTCAATAACAGGATTAATAAACAATCCTTTCGCTCATAGTATATCCCAAGTTTATTTCCATCATTTAACAATTTATATCTCAGGTCCACGAACCAATATCAATTACAATCTGTTCCAAAGGTTTATCATGCGCAATTTATGCCGAGGTCGTACGACCCGATCCAATGTAAAAATATTTAAACTGTGCACTACCTAAGGTCGAACGACACAGACCATAGATGCGTCTATCTGTTACCGAGGTGCTCGGCTCGCTCCATGAAAAGAGAAAATACTTTATAACAGTCAATTCAAGATTTATTAAGAAGCAATTATTTAAAGTAACACCAAATCCTCAATAAGGGTCAAGTGGCCCATTCAAGAGTTTACGTAAGTGAAATTTAGCCTTCTACCACTTCCTCTATCAAGCTCCAACATGATTCAAGCAATTAAGTTAGCAAGTAGGGTGCAACATCGTGAATATAGCATGGTATGGGTCCTAGACTACCCGGACAATAGCATAATCAGTAGCTACGTACGGACTCTCGTCACATCGTGCGTACGTGGCCCCCACAATTAGGAGCACATAATAATCAATTCGTCTATAGGGTTAATTCTGTCTTACAAGGTTAGAAAAGAGACTTACCTCGTCTCAAAGCCTACCTTCCGGTCTAAGATTGTGCTCAAACCCTCAATTCGATGCGAAACGACTCGAAACTAGTCAAATGTTATATAAAATGATCAATACATGTTCAAAAGTTCATATTCTATCTATTAAAGTGATTACCCAACCCCAAATGTAGGATTCCTAAAATCACCCCCAGGCTCACGTGCCCGGATTCCAGAAAGTTTTGAAGAAGGTTGTTACCCATAACCTCATGAACTCAAATATATGATCTTCATTAAATTCCATAACCATTTTCGTGGTTAAATCCCATATTTATCAAAAACCTAGGTTTTTACCTAACCCCATGACTTTCACTAATTTACATGTTATAATTTACCCATAAACTATGTATTTAACTCACATTGTGTAGAAATTACTTACCTCAAAGTGATGGGTGAAATCCCCTCTCAAAGAGCCTCAAGAATCCCCCAAACAATGAAATAAATGAACTCAAAATGGCTAAGTCCTACACTAAATTGGGGTCTGCCTCCAGCGATTTCCGCTTTTGCGGTCGCTGGGCCGCATCTGCGGAATCGCTTCTGCGGACACAAGTCTGCTTCTTCAGAAGAGCATAAGGCTGGCTGGTTTTGCCTCTGCGGATGGGATCCCGCTTCTACAGTCTTGCTTTTGCGGCAACCATGCCGCTTCTGTGGCTGGGTCCTTTCCTGCGCCCTTCCTCATCGTACCTGCGTGTTCATGGGTGCGCACGGAAATCCGCACCTTCAATCCCTGGCCAAACTCTCCAGAATCGCTTCTGCGGTGCAACCCTCGCGCCTGTAGGCCCGCACCCATGGCCCAAAGCTCACAGGTGCGGGCACACCAGAACTGGTGCACCAGCAGCCCTCTTGAGTTCCAAACATAATTCACGTACCGTCTGAATGGCATCAGGGGCCCTCGAGGCCCCGTCCAAATATACGAACAAGTTTGAAATAATACAACAGACTCGCTTGCACCCTCAGAATGCATAAAACAATAACGGAACTGAGAATCATACCCCAACCAAATTGAATAGAGAATATGAACTTCAAGTTCTTCTTACTTACTCCCAACGCGCCGAAACATACTTAAACTACTCGGAATGACATCAGATTTTGTGTGAAAGTCTTAAATCACCATATAGAACTATTCCCGGTCTCGGAATCCCATTTGGACCTCTATATCACCAAAATCTATTCCAAACCAAATTTAAAGAACTTCAAAACCTTCAAAGAACCAACTTCCACTATTAGGCGCCGAAACGCTCCCGGATCATCCAAAACTCGATCCAAACATACGCCTAAGTCCGAAATTATCATACGAACCTATTGGAACAGTCAAATATTGATTCCGAGATCGTTTACTCGAAACATTGACGAAAGTCAAACATAGCCTTTTTAGCCAACCTTAAGGAACCAAGTATTCTGATTTCAACCCAAACCCTTCCAAATCCCGAACTAACCATCCCCGCAAGTCATAAAACAACAAAAGCACGTACGAGGAGTCTTATTTAGGGGAACAAGGTTCTAAAAAGCAAAATGGCTGGTCGGTTCGTTACATTCTCCACCTCTAAAATAAAAGTTCATCCTCGAACGGGTCTAGAATCATACTTGGAGTGCTGAATAAGTGTGGATATCTGCTCCGTATGTCCTCCTCGGACTCCCAGGTCACCTCCTCGACTGGTTGGCCCCTCCACTTAACCTTTACTGCAGAAATCCTCTTAGATATCAACTGGAGAACCTGCCTATCAACAATGGCAACTGGCCGTTCCTCATATCCTAGGATCTCATATAACTGAATCGTGCTGAAGTCTAACATATGTGACAAGTCGGGATGAACTCCCGATAGACTGGGAGGCAAAGCAAGTTTGTAAGCAATCTGCACAACTCGTCTCAACACCTCAAATGGGCCTATGAACCTTGGGCTCAACTTTCCCTTCTTCCCGAACCTCATGATCCCTTTGATTGGCAAGAATATCAAGAGAACATTCTCGCCTACCATAAATGATACGTCACGCGCCTTCTGATCCGCGTAACTCTTCTGTCTGGATTGAGTTGTGCGGAGTTGCTCCTGTATCAAATTTTCCTTTTTCAAGGCATCCTTCACCCAATAAGTATCATATAACTTAGCCTCACCGGGCTCAAACCACCCTATGGGAGAACGACATCGCCAACCATATAGGGCCTCAAACGAAGCCATCTCGATGCTGGACTGATAACTGTTGTTGTAAGCAAACTCGGCCAAAGTGAAGAATTGATCCCACTGTCCTCCAAAGTGAATCACACATGCTCTGAGCATGTCCTCCAAGATCTGAACTGTCCGCTCCGACTGCCCGTCGATCTATGGATGAAATGATGTGATGAGTTCTATACGGGTCCCCAACACACTCTGTACTGCTTTTCAGAAATGCGAAGTAAACTGAGGGCCTCTATCTGATATGATGGAAACAGGTACACCATGCAACCGAACTACCTCCTGGATATAAACCTGGGCTAACCTCTCCGAAGTGTACGTAGTCACAACCGGAATAATATGTGCCAACTTGGTCAACCTGTAGACAATGACCCAAACTACATAAAACTTTCGCAAGGTCTATGGCATCCCAACTACGAAGTCCATAGTTATTCGCTCCCATTTCCACTCCGGTAGAGTCATCAGCTGGAGTAGGACACCTGGCCTTTGGTGCTCACACTTAACCCGTTTGCAATTTAGGCACCTAGCTACATACTCAACTATGTCTTTCTTCATCCGCCGCCACCAATAATGCTGCCTCAGGTCACGATACATCTTTTTAGCACCTGGATGAATGGAATACCGAGAGTTGTGTGCCTCCTCTAGAATCCTCCCCCTCAAGCCATCGACACTAGGAACACATAGACCACCCCGGAGTCACATATTACCATCCCCGTCGATAGTAACTTCCTTGGCACCACCGTGTAGTACTGCCTCTCTAAGAACCATCAAGTGCGGATCTTCAAACTATCAAGACTTGATCTGCTCCAATAGTGAAGACTGGGCCACGATGCATGCAAGAACTCAGCTAGGCTTTGAAATATCCAATCTCACAAGTCTGTTAGCCAAGGACTGAATGTCCAAAGCTAGTGGCCTTACCTCTGTTGAAATGAATGCCAAGCTACCCATACACTCTGCCTTCCTGCTCAAGGCATCTGCGACTACATGCGCCATGCCTAGATGATAAAGAATGGTGATATCATAATCCTTCAGTAACTCAAGCCATCTGCGCTGCCTCAAATTGAGATCCCTTTGCTTGAACAAATGCTGCAAGCTGCGATGATCAGTGTAAACCTCACAGGACACCCTATAAAGAAAATACCTCAAGATCTTGAGTGCATGAACTATCGTGGCTAACTCCAAATCATGTACATGATAATTCTTCTCATGGGGATTTAGCTGAAGTAAAACATACGCAATAACTCGCCCCTCCTGCATCAATACGCAACCCAAACCAATGCGTGAAGCATCACAATACACAGTATACATCCCCGAACTAGAGGGCAACACTAGAACTGGTGCTGTAGTCAAAGTTGTCTTGAGCTTCTGGAAGCTCGCCTCACAATCATCGGACCAACGGAACAGAGCACCCTTCTAGGTCAATCTAGTCAAGGGTACTACAATAGATGAGAAGCCCTCTACAAACCGACGATAATAACATGCTAATCCTAAGAAGCTCCCGATCTCAGTCACCGAAGTGGGACGAGGCCAACTCTGAACTACCTCAATCTTCTTGGGATCCATCTTAATACCCTCGCCTGATACGACATGACACAAGAATGCTACAAAATCAAACCAAAACTCACACTTGGAGAAATTAGCATATAGCTTCTGTTCCCACAAGGTCTGAAGCACCACTCTCAAATGCTGCTCGTGCTCCTCCGTGTTGCGCGAGTAGATCAAAATGTCATCAATGAAGACAATGACAAATGAATCAATATATGGCCTGAACAACCTGTTCATCAAATCCATAAACAACGCTAGGGTGTTAGTCAAGCCGAAGGACATCACTAGAAACTTGTAATGGCCATATCTAGTACGGAAAGCAGTCTTCAAAATATCTGAGTCCCGAATCTTCAATTGATGGTACCCCGATCTCAAGTCAATCTTAGAGAACACCCTAGCACCCTGCAACTGGTCAAACAAATCATCAATACATGGAAACGGGTACTTGTTCTTAATGTAACCTTGTTCAACTAGCGGTAATCAATACACATCTGCATAGTCCCATCTTTCTTCTTCACAAATAACACTGGTGTACCCCAAGGAGATACACTCAGCCTGACAAACTCCTTTTGCTGGAAACTCCTCAAGCTGCACCTTCAACTCATTCAACTCTTTTGGAGCCTTACAGTATGGTGGGATAGATATAGGTTGGGTACCTGGAGCCAAATCAATGCAGAAATCGATGTCACGATCTGGTGGCATGCCTAGAAGATCATAAGGAAACACATCGGAGAACTCCCGGAGTACGGGCATTGAATCAATCGTCAGAGCCTGTAGGGTAATATCCTGAACATAAGCTAGATAAGCCAAACAACCCTTCTCGACAATGTTTCAAGCCTTCAGAAAAGAGATAACCCGACTAGATGTGTTGACAGACGCCCCCTTCAACTCCAATCTAGGTAATTCTTGCATCGCTAAGGTAATAGTCTTGGCATGGCAATCAAGGATGGCATGATACGGGGATAGCAGTCTATGCTTAGGATGACCTCAAAGTCGGGCATATCGAGCAACAGAAGATCCGCTCTAGTCTCGTGACTACAGAATATGACCACATAGGACCGATAGATCTGATCCAACACGACAGATTTTCCCACAGGAGTGGACACATAAATAGGAGTTCCCAAGGACTCATGAGGGACACCCAGGAAATGAGCAAACAAAGATGACACATATGCATAGGTAGACCCTGGATCAAATAATACCGATGTATCCCTACCACAGACAGAAATAATACATGTGATCACGACATCTGTGTCCACTGCATCTGGTTTGGCCGGGAAAGCATATAATCTAGCTGGAACACTGACGAGCTGGCCTCCGCCTGACTGAACAGTAGTTGGCTGACCTCTCCATGCCCGGCCTCCACCTCTAGGACGGCCCCAACCCACCTGCCCTCCGTCCGTGGGCGGTCAGACGGCTGGTACTGTAATCATAGGTTGAGAACCCTGCTGCACTGCCTTGCCCCAAAGCTTGGGTCAGAACCTCCGCAAGTGGCTGCAATCCCCGCACTCAAAACAACCTCTAGTTACGAAGGGCTACTGACCTGAAGTCTGACCCTGATGGCCTGAATACCCACTGGAAGAACCCTGAATAGCTGGTGGGCGGTAAGAACTCTCTGGCATGGCACTGAAATAGTGTCACACTGGAGCACCCAGAGGAGGTGGTGGTGCTGGATATGTGGGCCTGCTGGGCTGACCCCTCATGAACTGACCTCTGCCCCCAGCCGGGGCACCTCTAAACTCTCCGAAATAATGGACCCGCTTGTCCCGCTGCATCTGCTCTCTACCTATCTAATGGTAACCCTCAAACCTCCGGGCTATCTCCACTACTAGTTGATAAGAAGTCCCCATCTCAACCTCCCGAGCCATAGTGGCCTGAATACCTGAGTGCAACCCCGCAACAAACCTTTGCACTCGCTCCGCCTCAGTAGGAAGTATCATAAGTGCATGGCGAGATAACTTAGAGAATATCGCCTCATAATCATTCACTAACATATGACTCTACTGGAGCTGCTCAAACTGGAACCGCAACTCTTCCCTTTGAGAGCGTGGAATATACATGTCCAAGAAAAGATATGTAAACTGATCCCAAGTCATGCGAGGAGAACTTGCTGGTCTGCCGAGAAAATGAGACTGCCACCACCTATAGACCATCCCTCCTGCTGGAAAGTAGTGAAACCCACTCCATGGGACTCTAATATACTCATGTTGTGCAGTCTGTCCCTACACTTATAAATGAAGTTCTGGGGGTCCTCATGTCGCTCACCTCCGAAGATAGGAGGGTGAAGCCTGGTCCATCTATCCAATAGCTTTTGCGGCTCGCCAATCGCAGCCGGTCTAGGCTCAGGTACAGATGTTGCAACTGGCTGGGCTCCGCCTACATGTAGTATGCCCGGGGTCTGATATACGATAGTTGTATGTCCCGGAGCCTGAGTAGTATGGGTCTGTGCTCCCCCTCTCGCCTGAGATGTGATTGGGTCCGCTAGAAATTAACCAGCCTGGGTGATAGTATCCATGAACCGCAGCATACGACCCATAACCTCCTGAAAGCCTGGTGCTGACATGAAATCAACTAGGGATGGCTCTGCCGCAGGCACCTTTCCCTGCCCCTCAATAGAGGGATCCTCTACTAGATCCACTGGTGGTATAGCCGGGGCAACTCTGGGATGTCCTTGTCCCCTACCTCAGGCTGGTGACCTCCCCCGACCTCTTCCTCAGCCTCTAGCAATAGTGAGAACAGCTCCTCCCGCGTCTGGAACATCCGCCGTACTTGTTCTCACCATCTATGAGAGAATAAGGGAAATACACTTAGTATAACATCAACAACATGATAAGAGATGAAGAAATAGTAGTTTCCTAACACCCTCTAGCCTCTCGAAGATAAGTACAGACGTCTTCGCACCGATCCACAAGACTCTATTAGGCCTGCTCATAACTTGTGAGACCTACGTGAACCTAGAGCTCTGATACCATGTTGTCAAGACCCAATTTCTCCTATGGGCCGTGATGGCACCCAACGTTATCACTAGGTAAGGCGACAATGAACTAACTCTGTGATCCTTTCTTTTAAAGATTTGAAATAGTTGATTTTTAGTTTGTGCATAATTTAAGAAGTAATCATTTAATAAAAATGAGAAATCAAGATTTTTAAAGCAGTGAGATAAGTAAGCTAACCCCAAAAAAAATCATCATGTGTCTACTAGCTTAAGCCACCAAGACCTGGTGTCACAAGTATACGAGCAACTAGTAGAATATACAAAAGAGTTGTACACTACTGTGTGAAATAAGGTAGACAGAAAATACAAGCAAAATAAAAGACTTTGGCTGCTGCAGAACAGCTCGGAAGGCAGCTCACCGTGTAGTCTCGTAGGAGTCGTCAAGTATGCACAATAGAATAATATCCAGATGCACCTGCCTCAGATCTTGCACATTAAGTGCAGAAGTGTAGCGTGAGTACATAAACAACATGTCCCCAATAAGTATCCAGTCTAACCTCGAAGAAGTAGTGACGAGGGGTCGACTTTGACACTTACTATGGGCTAACAATAAAATGTCAAAACAATAACTAAGCATGGATCACAGAAAATATATCTGAAAACTCAATAACAGGAATAATAACCAATCCTTTCGCTCATAGTATATCCTAAGTTTATTTCCATCATTTAACAATTTATATCTCAGGTCCACGAAGCAATATCAATTATAATCGATTCCAAAGATTTATCCTGCACAATTTATACCAAGATCGTACGGCCCGATCCAACATAAAAATATTTAAACTGTGCACTGCCGAGGGTCGAACGGTACGAACCATAGATGTATGTATCTGCTACCGAGGCGCTCAGCCCGCTCCACAAAAAGAGAAAATACTTTATAATAGTCCATTCAAGATTTATTAAGAGGCAATTATTTAAAGAAACACCAAATCCTCAATAACGGTCAAGTGGCCCGTTCAAGAATTTAAGTGAAATTTAGCCTTCTACCACTTCCTCTATCAAGTTCCAACATGATTCAAGCAATTACGTTAGCAAGTAGGGTGTAGCATCGTAAATATAGCATGGTATGGGTCCTAGACTACACGGAAAATAGCATAACCAGTAGCTACGTACGGACTCTCATCACCTCATGCGTACTTAGCCCCCACAATTAGGAGCACATAATAATCAATTCACCTACGGGGTTAATTCCCTCTTACAAGGTTAGAAAAGAGGCTTACCTCATCTCAAAGCCTACTTTACGGTCCAAGATTGTGCTTAAACCCTCAATTCGATGCCAAATGACTCGAAACTAGTCAAAAGTTCATATTCTATCTAATAATATGATTGCCCAACCCCAAATGCAGGATTCCTAAAATTCTCCCCCAAGTTCACATGCCCGAATTCCGGAAATGTTTGAAGAAGGTTGTTACCCATAACCTCATGAACTCAAATATATGATCTTCATTAAATTCCATAACCATTTTCGTGGTTAAATCCTATATTTATCAAAAACATAGGTTTTCACCTAAACCCATAATTTTCATTAATTTACATGTTATAATCTACCCATAAACTATGTATTTAACTCACATTGGGTAGAAATTACTTACCTCAAAGTGCTAGGTGAAATCCCCTCTCTAAGAGCTCCAAGAATTGCCCAAACAATCAAATAAATGAGTTCAAAATGGCTAGGTCTGCTTCTACGGAAGAGCATAAGGCTGGATGGTTTCACTTCTGCAGATGGGATCCTGCTTCTGCGGTCCCACTTCTGCGGCAAGCGTGCCGCTTCTACGGTTGGGTCCGCTCTTGCGCCCTTCCTCGTCGCACCTGCGCGTTCGCGGGTGCGCACGAAAATATGCACCTGCGGTCCCTGGCCAAACGCTCCAGAACCGCTTCTGCGGTGCAACCCTCGCGCCTGCGGCCCAAAGCTCGCAGGTGCAGGCTCACCATAACTGGTGCAGCAGCAGCCCTCTTGAGTTCCAAACTCAATTCGCGCACTGTCTGAATGGCATCTGGGGCCCTCGAGGCCCCGTCCAAATGTACCAACAAGTTTTAAATCATGAAACGGAGTGGCTCGCCCCCTCGAAATTCATAAAACAACAACAAACTAAGAATCAACCCCAACCAAATTGAATAAAGAATATGAACTTCAAGTTCTTCTAACATACTCCCAACGCGCCGAAACATGCTTAAACTACTCGGAATGACACCAAATTTTACGTGCAAGTCTTAAATCACCATAAGGAACTATTCCCGATCTCGAAATCCTATTTGGATCTCAATATTGCCAAAACCTATTCCAAACCAAATTTTAAGAACTTCAAAACCTTCTAAGAACCAACTTTCACTATTAGGCGCCGAAACACTCCTGGGTCATCCAAAACTTCATCCGAACATATGCCCAAGTCCGAAATCATTATAAAAACCTATTGGAACCATCAAATCTCGATTCTGAGGCCGTTTACTCAAAATGTTGACCGAAGTCAAATTTAGCCTTTTTAGCCAACCTTAAGGAACCAAGTATTCTGATTTCAACCCGAACCCTTCCAAATCACGAACTAACCATCCCCGCAAGTCATAAAATAACAACAACGTGTATGGAGAGTTTTATTTAGGGGAACGGGGTTCTAAAAAGCAAAACGACCAATTGGGTCGTTACATTCATGATCAAGCAATTACTTAATGGAGCAGGGGAAAAACTTTAGCATGCTGAACATTAGTCACAATATAAGAGACATATCAAGCTTCAATAGTAAGAGAAGCAAGCATCAAGTCTAATACTATTTCGCCATGTGTGGTGAAAGAAGGTCAGCTATAAGGTTTATTCCTAAGGTCTTAACTGGTACTAAGGAATGCAAGTTTGAGCAAGTCAGCAAACACACAATGATAGTAGGTCCTTATGAACAATAGGACCAGAAGAGTAACAAGTTAAGCATAAATTCAACTACTTCCTAAGCATGAATTTGGTTGGCATAATAATCCAGAACATGGCAGAAAGGCAAACTCAGGATTGATAACAAACATCAGCATAACATAGCAGACTAAACAGGTTAAGTAGAGTCATAATTCATAATAGGCAAAAACACATTAAGAAATAGATTGTCACATAAAGGCTAGATATTGCATCTCACCTTATAAACTATAAGTAGTATTAAACAACACTGGATTGAACTAAGCATGGAACACACATTAAGCTCATAATTGACTGACACTATAGTTAGGAATTGGTCATAGTAGAGTAGCATATATGTTAGAACATATGAGTTGATCTGTCACAAGGATGCAAAACAAAGTAGGGGGATAAACTCTGGAGTAGTAGCAGGTAATAAGCATTCAAACACACACATTAGGGTAAACATGCTTAAGAGAGCTAGAAATGAAATTGTTGATGCACCGAATGCCATGCCATGGTTGGCTCTATCAAGATTAAATATTAGGCAAGTTCAGATACTAGAGAAGTATAGATCCTCAAGAATAAC
Source organism: Nicotiana otophora (assembly GCA_000715115.1). Taxonomy (NCBI): domain Eukaryota; kingdom Viridiplantae; phylum Streptophyta; class Magnoliopsida; order Solanales; family Solanaceae; genus Nicotiana; species Nicotiana otophora. The sequence continues at coordinate 173,106 of AWOL01S0000800.1, forward strand.
TTCAGAGAAGACAAGGATACGAATGATAGCATGTTGATTCACAAAAGGTTCAAGGGAATAGATATACAAAGCAGGAACTCAAACGAAAAGAGAATGAAATTGCAAGGTACAAAGGTACTTACCCGTTACTAATTGACATACAAGCAGACAAGAAGAACAATTTCAGCAATATCTCAAATGTCAGTAGCGAGACGGGAAATAGAACCCAGAAATCTCAGTGCATCAGAGTTCCCAAGTATTTTGAATGAACCCCAGGCAATGCTCACACTCATAAAGGTCCCATAATTGAATTCTGGTGGCCTTGGCTTTCAGCCGGCCAAAAGACAGTAGTATAAGATAAGTGAGAATGAGAGAATAATGGTAATTTCAGTGATTGAGGTCCCTTTTTAGAGGTTTGGGGGAAATGTTTATATAGTGTTCAAATTAAGTAGACAAACATGGAAAATCAAACACAAAGAAGGAAAGTATATATCACATTCAATCAAAATCGGCAAAGGAGAAGGAGATTCTCAAACCCTAGTTGGGTCCATACGTATGAGAATCGAACCAAGAATCAAGGATTCTTCCTTGTATGATGTATATAGATGAGACATCGTCCAAATCTCCACATAATCAGAGTCGACAAAGCCAGATCTCGGGAGATAGTTCTTGCCAAAAATAAGGCAAGAACTTAAATAACACCACAAGCACGTATACACGATCGTAGTACCTCAAAATAGGTAAGTAAATCATGGATTGACTCCATGTTTAGGTTGGAATCAAAGAGAGTCAGAGATGGCTACTAGGGTTTCTTTCAGAGATGAGAGAACATTCGAGAGGGTATGAGGGCTGCAGTTAGGTGGGGAATGGTCTCTAGGGTTAGGGGTTTGGTGGATTAGAAAATGAGAGATGTTTTGTGGGCCGTGGATCTCTGAGATCAACGACCAAGATTAAACGAAAGAGTGGGGCGGGTCATTGAGACGGGTCGCGACCGGGTTTGTTAAGGGGTCATTTGGTTTGGGCTTTTGAGGCTTAATTGGGATGGGCTAAATGTTTTGGGCCTTGATTTTGGTCCGAAATTAGCTCAAAACTGGGCTTTAATTTTGAATACACGAAATTTATTAAAAATAAATTATAAATAATGACTAATAAATAATAAAAATATTATTTATGCAGTAAAATGCTTGAAAATAATAGCTTAACATTATAAAAATGTAAAAAAAAAAATGCTATTTTAGCATAAATAATATAATAAATAGACTTATGTATAGAATATTGGCTGTTATTATAACTAGTGTAGATGAAATGGATAAATGCAAATATAATTACGTACAAGATGAGATACAATATTATAAAATGCATGTGGGTAAAAAATGATAAATTTGGATGATTAAATCACCCTAAAATAATTTAAATAGATAATTAATAAATATTTAAACAAATTGAATGGGAGAAAAATCAATTTTAAAGGTTTAAAAATTATAGAAAATTATAGAAAGTACTCATATGACTCTTGTAAATTGGGTAATAATGCAAAAATAATATTTTGAAATTATATAGGATATCTATAAAATGTGAGGGAAAAATTGGGTATCATCAGCTGCCCCTCTTTACCCGGAATGATGAAAGAGTTGTCGGGTAAAAACAATGATGACCAATTTTGTCCGAATGTGTTTTGGAAAATAGGGGGCCGAACCCTGGTTCTTCTGTTGCCTACATATCCTTGGTATTACAGGAATCAGGCCGTGTGTTGTTCTAGATCCAACGGCGAACGAAACCGATGGAGTTGTTATAAGAGTGGTCGTGTGTTTTGAAAGAGGATCTTTTGGATATGACAGTGTCATGAGTAACGGATAATTTCAGGTGGAGCTATAAATGCGAATTTGAATGTTACAGATGTATAAGGCAAATAATTGAGCGGTTACGGGATAAAGGATAATCAATTGCTAGTCATTGGTTACGTTTGAGATGATCAAAGGATGTGATCTTTGTGAACGGAAACCTGAGCGAAAATTTCTTCTGTTTGTAGAACGGTTACGTAAAAAACATAAAACATGATGCACGCAAATATATATAGTTATTGCAGAAATTTAAACATGATGCAGGTTCCCTTCAGACCATGAGAGTTGTCTTTCGGACGATGAGGATGATGTCCTTAGACCATGACGTCCTGGGCCATGAAGCGTATGATAAGAGATTCGTAGGCTATGAAAATGTGTCCTCGGGCCACGAGGATGGTGTCTATGGACTATGACGCTTTTGAATAATGATATGCAATTTTGAGAGGTCCTCCGGCCATGGCATGATATCTTCAGGATATGAGGATGATGCCTTCATACTATGATGCCTTCGAACAATGTGGCGATGTTTCAGCCCATGAAATGCAAAAATGCGGCGATGTTGATTGTTGGATAGAGGAAATAGGCAATGCTTAGCCACATGCGAGAAAGAAGAGAAGTTGTGCTTAGCCTTGTGTGAGATGGGGGCAGTTCTTAGCCCTATGCAGATAATGAGGGCAATGGTTAACCTTATGTGAATGAAGGCAATGTTTAGCATTATACAATGAGGAAGGAAATGCTTAACCTCATGCAAATAATGGAGACAGTGCTTAACCTCATGCAAGGGAAGGCAGTGCTTAGGATTACGCAATAATGGAGGCAGTGCTTAGCCTCATGCAGTGTAGCGAAGACAGTGCTTAGTCTCATACAAGGGAAGGCATTGCTTAGCCTTATGCAATAATGAAAGTAGTGCATAGCTTCATGAAAAGAATGGAGACAATGCTTAGTCTCATGCAAGGGAAGGCAATGCTTAGCCTTATGCAATAATGAAAGTAGTGCATAGCTTCATGAAAAGAATGGAGACAATGCTTAGTCTCATGCAAGGGAAGGCAATGCTTAGCCTTATGCAATAATGAAAGTAGTGCATAGCTTCATGAAAAGAATGGAGACAATGCTTAGTCTCATGCAAGGGAAGGCAATGCTTAGCCTTATGCAATAATGAAAGTAGTGCATAGCTTCATGAAAAGAATGGAGACAATGCTTAGTCTCATGCAAGGGAAGGCAATGCTTAGCCTTATGCAATAATGAAAGTAGTGCATAGCTTCATGAAAAGAATGGAGACAATGCTTAGTCTCATGCAAGGGAAGGCAATGCTTAGCCTTATGCAATAATGAAAGTAGTGCATAGCTTCATGAAAAGAATGGAGACAATGCTTAGTCTCATGCAAGGGAAGGCAATGCTTAGCCTTATGCAATAATGAAAGTAGTGCATAGCTTCATGAAAAGAATGGAGACAATGCTTAGTCTCATGCAAGGGAAGGCAATGCTTAGCCTTATGCAATAATGAAAGTAGTGCATAGCTTCATGAAAAGAATGGAGACAATGCTTAGTCTCATGCAAGGGAAGGCAATGCTTAGCCTTATGCAATAATGAAAGTAGTGCATAGCTTCATGAAAAGAATGGAGACAATGCTTAGTCTCATGCAAGGGAAGGCAATGCTTAGCCTTATGCAATAATGAAAGTAGTGCATAGCTTCATGAAAAGAATGGAGACAATGCTTAGTCTCATGCAAGGGAAGGCAATGCTTAGCCTTATGCAATAATGAAAGTAGTGCATAGCTTCATGAAAAGAATGGAGACAATGCTTAGTCTCATGCAAGGGAAGGCAATGCTTAGCCTTATGCAATAATGAGGGAAATGCTTAGCCTTATGGAATAACGAGGGCAATGCTTAGCCTCATGCAAAGAATGGATACAGTGATTAGTCTCATACAAGGAAGGTATTGCTTAGCCTTATGCAATGATGGAGGCAGTGCTTAGCCTTATACAAAGAATGGAGACAATGCTTAGTCTCGTGTAAGGGAAGGCAGTGCTTAGCCTTATGCAGTATGGAGGCAATGCTTAGCCTCATGCGGAGAATGAAGACAGTGCTTAGTCTCATGCAAGGAAAGGCAATGCTTAGCCTTATGCAATAATGAAGGTAGTGAATAGCCTCATGAAAGGGATGGAGACAGTGCTTAGTCTCATGCAAGAAAAGGCAATGCCTAGCCTTATGCAATAATGGAGGCAGTGCATAGCCTCATGCAAAGGATGGAGACAGTGCTTAGTCTCATGAAATGATGAGGGTAGGGCTTAGCCCGATGGAATAAAAGCAATGATTAAATGTGAGAGGGCAAAGTACTTCTTAGCTTGACGCGTTTGCATTTGGCGACTTCTGTCGGTGTGAAGATAGTGATCTCATTGTATGTATATGCTTGCGTACGTGTTTGATATGTCTCTCGTGCCTGCACCAAAAGAAAAATCGTGTACTTTGTAGGTGGAGGTTGGTTCGTGTCTTTAATTCTTGTCCTTGTCTTGAGGTCTTGTTTGAGTCATCCTGGGTAACGTCTGGCTACTACACAAAATGAAATTTTCGAAAAATATGCATTTGTGATAAATCGTTTATATTAAAAAAATGTAATTGTTCAAAATATATGATAATATATGAAAGCAAATAATGTTTGGATCGGAGACTGTGACACATTTTGAGATGTTGCAACCTCCTCAACTCGAAATTTTGAGGACCCTCCTCAAAATTCTGCCCCAGTTTATATGCGTACTTCTGGCGATACACTTCTTTGGTGATCCTAAACACGATGAGATCAGACAAACTCGAGATCTTTCCCCAGTTTTGACCATAGGGGGAATGAAGATCTTATTATGATATGACCGAACCCACAAGGTTGCCTATGTATCCCCTCTTAAAAGGGAATCAGGTAAAGCGTAGTTCAGGTTACATCAAATAGAAAGTGCAAACATAATCTTAAACATAATATCTCTTGACTGCATCTGTGTTGATATGTTTCGGCCATATCTCTCTATCAATTTCTACAAGTATAAGTGCTCCTCCTGTCAGTACTTAGTGAACCATGTAAGGTCCTTGCCAGTTGGGTGAGAATTTCCCCTTTGCTTAATCCTAATGTGGGAAGATTCGTTTCAGCACCAATTGACCCTGTGTGAATTGCCTTGATCTAACTTTTTTGTTGAATACCCTTGACATTCTGTTCTGGTAAAGTTGACCGTGACACACTGTGTTCATTCTCTTTCCATCAATGAGAGCCAGCTGTTCATATCGGTTTCATATCCATTCAGCATCGCTGAGCTCAGCCTCTTGTATGATCCTTAAGGAAGGAATATCTACTTTGGCAGGGATAACAACTTCGGTACCATAGACCAGTAGATAGGGGGTTGCCCTAGTTGATGTACGAACCGTGATGTGGTATCCGAGTGAAGCAAACAGTAGCTTCTCGTGCCATTGTTTGTAGTTGTCCACCATTTTCCTCAATATCTTCTTAATGTTCTTGTTGGAGGCTTCTACGACTCCATTCATTTTCGGACTGCATGGTGTTGAATTTCGATGCTTGATCTTGAATGTTTCACACATAGCTTTCATCAGGTCACTGTTGAGATTGGTGACATTGTCAGTAATGATTGACTTAGGTACTCTAAATCGACAAATAATGCGATCCTGGACAAAGGTTGCTATGACCTTCTTAGTCACAGCGTTATAGGACGCGGCTTCAACCCATTTTGTGAAGTAGTCTATAGCCACCAAAATGAACCTGTGTCCATTTGAAGCAGCGGGTTCAATTGGTTCGATGACATCCATGCTCCAAGTAGAGAAATGCCAGGGTGAACTCGTTGCATTATGTTCGTTGGGCGGCACTCGTATCATATCAACATGTATCTAGCATTGGTGACACTTTTGAACATATTTAATGCAGTCTGTCTCCATAGTCATCCAAACATACCCTGCTCTTAATATCTTCTTGGCCAAAACGAAACTGTTCATGAGAGGTCCGCAAGTTCCAGCATGTATTTATTTGAGTAATCTAGATGCTTCCTTGTCATCGACACATCGCAACAATCCCAAATGAGGAGTCCTTCTATACAGAATTCCTCCGCTTTGAAAAAAATGGTTGGCCAATCTTCAAAGCGTGCACTCTTGAGTGTGTGTATCATTGTTTGGGTATTCTCTCTTTCCAAGTATTCTTTGATATCGTGGAACCATGGATTTCCGTCAAACGCTTCTTCAACATGAGCACAATAAGCTGGATGCAAAGAACATTTGATATGAGAATTTCATCCTTGATATGAGATATGTAGTGTATGCACAGAAATAATGTCTCAACTTCTGGGCTATCCATGGCAAAGCACAGCAGGTGCGCTCCAACAGAGAATACCTTGCCTCGTAAGGTATGAACTTCTTGCTCAAATAATATATCGCTTGCTCTTTCCTCCCAGTTTTGTCATGTTGTCCCATAATATAGCCAAAGGCTCCAAGCAACATGGACAGATAAAGCAGCAGAGGTCTTCCTAGTTCTAACGGGACCAACACGGGCCGTTTAGACAAATACTCCTTGATATGGTTGAAGGCCTTCTGGCATTCTTCAGTCCAGCTTGTCGCAGTATCTTTCCTCAACATCTTGAAGATTGGCTCACATATCATTGTTGATTGTGCTATAAAATGACTAATATAATTGAGGCATCCTAGAAAACTCATCACATCCTTCTTATTCTTTGGCGGTGGTAGGTCCTGGATAGCTTTGATTTTTGATGGGTCTAACTCAATACCTCGGCGGCTGGTGATGAAACCTAGCAACTTTCCAGCAGGGACTCCGAAGGCACATTTTGCGGGGTTCAACTTCAAATTGTATTTTTGAAGTCGGTCGAAAAACCTTTTTAGGTCTGCCATGTGATCCGAACTCTTTTCGGATTTGATGATAACATCATCCATGCACACCTCTATTTCCTTGTGTATCATGTCGTGGAAGATAGTCGTCATTGTCACGCCCCAAATGCGGAAAGCGCGACCGGTGCCCAACCCAGTGAACCCGGTCAAACAAGCAAGCTTGCTAGACGCTTTCTACCCAACATACCCATGATCAAGAGAAGACATAATTTTGTTAGTTAGGTAGTAGGGAGATCATGTACATAATACTAAATCATTTCATTAGTTACTTCACTTTTAAGTCTCAAAATACACATATTATTATAGTTTGAGAGGAACAAGTGAACAAAATACAACATAACTTGTTTGACTTTTCTAGCACCCATGTATAACCCACATAGTGTCTACAGAGCCTCTAAAAGATACAAAAGAGTGTTATGATAGTGCCGGCAAGAAGGCCCCGACTATACCTCGAGACGTGATAATAATATGAACAAAAGATACAATACATTACCCCGGGATGAAGTAGGGCTCACCAAGTCTGCTGGAAAGAGGATGTACCACTATCGCTGATCAACACTGCCTGCTATGGAACCACCTGCATCCATTTAAAGATGCAGCACACACGGCAAAAGGGACGTTATTACTGTCTAATAGTACTAGTATGTAAGACTAAACACCATCTCAATAGAATGAATAATAATACAATGGGGAGCAGTCAAGAATTCAATAAGAGCTTCAAATAATACTAAAACATCCAGTTAAGGATCACATACGTTTTCAAGTCAATTTCCATGTTATTAGGTTGGGTGATCTTTAGTGCTGATATACCATAATTCACAATACCACCGTATTCTTACACGGAGTCCGATCACGAACCGATCGGCTAGGTCGTCTCATTTGAGACATCAACCATAACCACAATTTCATTATAATTTCCAGTACAGTCACCACCATGTGTGCGGCATGGCATCCGATCACGGCTCGATCGGCTAGGCCGTCTCACCCGAGGCATTACCTTTTTTCAGTCAATCATCTCACATCATACATCTTTCATATCCTTTAGATTCATTGGCACTAGTGGCCACAATTATAAAGTCATTCTTGGCACTTGGCCGTATTTCATAATTTCAGTTCCTCTTTCCACATTGAAACATCATTATCATTATCAACAACAATAAGTCTTCCCATTCAAGACATTAAATTCACATATGAGAAATTTGGGAATCTTAGGCACATAGAGGCTTTTCATACAATTCGGCATAACAACCTTTATTTCGATCTTGACTTGATGTCTTAACATTTTTAACAAAAATTCCATATTTGGAACACATCCTCAATGATAAGGTGATATGATGAAGAATTTACAATACATATTGAGCATATATCCTTCAACACAAGCACATTCGGAATAGCCAATTCTATTATGATCAATTTGGGACTTACACCAATTACATGAATACTGTGGGATTCGATTCATAGAAGAAGGAGGTTTAGAAAACATACCTCAATTGAGCTTCCTTTAAACTCTAAAACGTTTTTGAATTCTTAGCAATTTCGATCTACTTTAGAAATATAACAAGTTGGACCAAAATTAGGAAGATCGTCATGATTCTTGATAATTTGAGCACATTATCAAACATTAGGTGTGCATTAATGTTTTTACGGACCTTTTGTGAAAGATTCCATTATTCCCCAACTCATTCTCTATCATTTTTAGCTCACAACCTTCCCACATTCTTTGATAATACATGCATGCAAGATAACAACCCCCACACCCAAGAATTGTCTTTCTAATTATCCTATTTTTGTAAATTTTCAAAATTGAGAGCTAGGACGTAGATTCTTACTTTTAGGATGAAGACTTTCTTTGTTAATCCTTAATGATTGAGCAAGAATTGTTGCATAATAGGTTGAAGGTTACTCCCCCACACTAAGCACTCTTTCTCACTCTAAAAGTATCAAAAGTTTGCTCAAATTTAGCTATGGCATATGTTTTACCAAAGTAGGGGCGGGTTATAAAAATACAAAAATGAAGCCCCGGGACAGGATCTGCGGTCACATATTCGACCGCATAATGATTTTGTGGTCCACGAAATGACCGTGAAAAATGGCCTTCGGAACTGGGCTGGCCTGCTTCACTCTGTGGCTGTTATGCGGCCCACAGACCTATTCTACGGTCGCATAATACGCCACAGGACCTCCCTCCACAAATATTCTAAGGCTGATTGTGTGACAAAAGTGCAGCCCGCGTAATGGTTGTGCGGTCGCATAACTGGCTGCGAAAGTGTTATAAAAATGGCCCAACTAGCTACTTCACTCTACGGCCATTTTGCGGCCCGCAGAGTGATTATGCGGCCGCATAATGGGCCGCGGAAATTCCTAACTCTGCAAAATATTTTCCTTCAACTCCCCAGCGCACTGTTCAATCTAAAAAGTCTGAACCCCATTTTTTATGAAATATTTTACGGGGCCTTGCATCCTCCCCCACTTAAGATCATTCATCCTCAAATGAGGATAAAGGCTCACTATTAGCATCCTATGCAACTCAGTTTTCATACCACACACCAGCAGCCCCAAATTCGACTAACTCCCTAAATTTCCAAAACTTTCGCCAGAGTTTTCCCTGTAACTGGGCCTATCCACCTGTCAGAGAGCCCCAAAAACACATCCTCAAAACATATATATAATCCAATGACGTAACATAACTCATAACAATACCAACCGTGGCCTCACATACAATATATTTAGAAAGAAACACCTTTACATTAACTGAACAAGTGATACAAGAATCCATAGGCGACGATTTTATAGAAAGGTTACATAGCTTATACAAACAAGTAAGGATACTTCTTTTTCATCTCTTCCTCAGCCTCCCAAGCCGCCTCTTCAACCTCCTGGTTTCGCCACAACACCTTCACGGAGGCAATTTCTTTATTCCTCAACTTTCGAAATTGCCTATTAAGAATGGCAACTAGAATTTCTTCATATGATAGTTCTTCATTAACCTCAATGGTCAAAACCGACACAATAGCTGACGGATCTCCAACTACCTTCTTCAACATAGACACATGGAATACCGGGTGCACTAATGACATCTCGGGTGGTAGCTCAAGCTTGTACACCACTTGACCAATCCTCTGAAAGATTTTGTACTGCCCGACATACCTCAGACTCAATTTCCCTTTCTTTCCAAATCGCATTATACCCTTCATGGGGGGAACCTTCAAGAATACCCAATCATCTTCCTTGAACTCTAAGTCTCTGCGACGAACATCCAAATAGGATTTTTGACAACTCTGAGTGTAAGGACCCGTAAATATTTAAATCAAAAACTTGGGGTTTCGTGGTGCCAAGTTAGATTCCCGCTTTACTGTAGTACAAGCTCGCCGCGGTTTGGACTTTTTGGATTGAACAGTATCCTACGGACTAAGAGGAAACTATTTCGCAGAAGAACGCATTCCTGCGGCCCATTATGCGGCAGCATAATCACTCTACGGACCGCATAATGGCCGCAGGGTGAAGCAGTAAGTTTGGCCAACTTGAGGTCTTTTTTGCGGTCGATTCGCATAATTGATATTTGGACCGCATATCTATCACATAATCCCTCTTGAGTTATTGCGGAGGGAGTTCTGCGGTGCATTATGCGACTGCAGAACGAGTATGCGGACCGCATACTTGTCGCATACATAGGCCGTAAGTTCAGGCCCCTGAGGGCCATTTATGCGGTCAATTTGCGGACAGCATAACCATTATGCGGTCGCATATGCAACCGCAGACCTGTGTTAGGGCACCATTTTTCTTAATTTAAAACCTGACCCCCATTCTATTAAAACACCCCATTTAGTCTCTTATGAGCTCATTTCTGATATTTCTAGTGTGAGAGAGAGAGGGTTCTAGAGGGAGGAGCTAATTTTCATCAATCAATCTTCATCCATCACTCAAATCTTGGAAATACTCAAGTAGAGCACTCAATTTCTTCATCCAAAAAAGGTAAGACTTCATCACCCCAGCTCTTAATTTCAAACATAGCTATAATGGGGTTTAAGATGGTCCATGGGTGTGAGGGTTATTTATCTTGCATGCATGTGATAAAGAGTGTGGGAAAAATAAGAAGTGAACTAGAACCATGAATGTTTTCCTAATTTTGGGTTCAATTTGTATATTGCTTAAATAGATTGAGGTTGCCAAGGGTTCCAGAAAATTGTAGAGTTTAAAGAAGCACAATTGAGGTATGTATGGCTAACTCTTTTCTTCCTAGAATCAAACTCTTGGTGTCCGAATGATTTGTGTAAGTTCCGACTTGATCTTATTAGAATTGTTTGCCTTAATTTGTTGGGTTGAAAGATTTATGTTCCCTCATGGTTTTAGATAATTACCATATCATTATGCTATTTGAGGACGTATCTATGATTTTCCAAGTTCCTTCCCATATGTGTGCAATGCCTTATATGATTGTACTTATCGACACGATTGATGACGTTATTTGATTGAATAAAAAGGGAAAGACTTGAATTGTAAAATGTGCCAAAGTGCCAAGAACTATTTAATAAATGAGGCTGTTTGTACCATGTAATGAAAGATAGGAAAGAGATGTGAATTGAGTGAACAATTGGAAGAAGTTATGTCTCAAGTGAGATGGCTTAGCCGATCGGGCCGAGATCGGATGCCATGCCGTACACATGGTTGCATTTGTGTTGGAACTATTGATTTACATTGGGGATATGGATATGTCTCACTTAGGATGGCTTAGCCGGTCGGGCCGAGGCCGGACTCCATTTAAAAACACGGTGGCATTATTAGTTGTGGCTTTGGCACTAAATATTATTAACCTAAAAAGATGAAAAGATTGAATTGGGAATTGTGTGATCCATATTTGGTGTTTTCTTGTGTTTTCATAAGGTACTTATTGATTATTGTGACTGCCTTCTCTTTGTTTCACTATTCATTCTACTGAGATTGGTGTTTGCCTTACATACTAGTATTATTCGACAGTACTAACATCCCTTTTGCCGGGGGCGCTACATCTTTTAATGGATGTAGGTGGTTCTATCGCAGATAGTGCTGATCACAGATAGTGGTGTTCTCCCTCACACTTATCACAGCAGCCTTGGTGAGCCCCATTTCTTCCTGGGACTAACCCATTTCTTCCTGGGGTCATGTAGTCCTTCTTTGTATAAGTTTTCATATTTTGAGGTATAGCTGGAGCCTTGTTGCCGGTATTGTCATGTTGCTCTTTTGTACCCTTAGAGGCTCCGTAGACGTTTATGTGGGTCATGAATGTATGTTGGGGTGTCGTTGGATCGAGTTGTATTTTGGGAACTTAACTACGACATAATGTATATAATGAAAAATGAACTAGCAACGTTTATATATTTATATAACTGATCTCTCCCGTGTTTTACAAATGGTGACACGCTCCCTTTTTGGATCATGAATGATCCGGGTAGGAAAGGTTAACTAGGCTTGCTCGACCAAGTTCACTCGGTAGCACCGGTCACGCTCCTCGAGGTTGGGGCGTGACACTGATCACTTTTCAACTGCTCCTTAATGATTTTAACCTTTTCCATAGCCTAATGCACGAGATATGGTCCTATCAACTCAGATTCCCCAATCTCGAACAACCCAATGGGAGATCTACATCTCCTACCATATAATGCCTCAAATGGTGCCATCTGAATACTAGCATGAAAGCTGTTATTATAATAAAACTCTATGAGTGGCAAAGGATCATCCCAGTTACCCTTGAAGTCAAGAACACAAGCACACACCCTGTCTTCAAGTGTCTGAATATTTCGCTCTACTTGCCTGTCGGTCTGTGGATGGAAGGATGTACTAAGATTCACTTGAGTACCCAAACCTTGCTGAAATTTCTTCCAAAACTTTGCCGTGAATTGAGCCCCTCGATCGGAAATGATAGAAACTGGAGTGCCATGTAGCCTGAATATTTTCTTGATATACAACTGAGCATATTGTTCCGCTGTGTCGGTAGATTTAACTAGCAAGAAGTGTGCTGATTTCGTGAGCTGATCTACAATCACCCAAATTGAGTTAAACTTGCGCGGAGTGCGCGATAATCCTACCACAAAATCCATAAATATCATTTCCCACTTCCACATTGGAATTTCTATGTTCTGTGCCAACCCACCAGGTCGTTGGTGTTCGGCCTTCACTTGCTGACAATTCAGACAACTTTCCACAAAGTCCGCCACATTCCTTTTCATGTCACTCCACCAATATACTTCCTTGAGATCATATTACATCTTCGTAGAACCTGGGTGCACGGAATGCCTAGAAGTGAGAGCCTCGGTCATGATTCTTTTCCGGAGACCATCTACATTTGGAACACATATCCGCCCTTGGTACCTTAGTGTACCATAATCTATGCCAAGAGTAAAATCCATAGTTTTATGTTTTTGAATCCCCTCCTTTAGTTGTACCAATAATGGATAGTCGTATTGCTTCTATTTGACATCCACGACAAGTAATGATCCAGCCCTATTTTGCACAATTACCCCTCCTTCACTAGAGTCCGCATACAAATAATGACTCCAAATTTTCAATGCAAAAACCACCGTCGTAAGTTCCACATCATATGTTGGATAGTTCTTCTCATAATTCTTGAGTTGCCTAGAAGCATAAGCTATAACCTTGTCGTGTTGCATTAACACACACCCAAGCCCGGTCCTTGAAGCATCGCAACATACCACAAACCCATTTGTACCCTCTGGCAGGGTCAATACCAGCGCCGTAGTCAATTTTGATTTCAACTCCTGCAAGCTCCTTTCACAAGCATCAGACCATTGGAACTTAACCACTTTATGAGTCAATTTAGTCAACGGATAGGAAAGAGTAGAGAATCCCTGCACAAACTTCCTATAATACCTTGCTAAGCCCAAGAAACTGCAAATCTTGGTTGGCGTTGTAGGTCTATGCTAATTCTTCACTGCTGCAATATTTTGAGGGTCAACCTTAATTCCTTCTCTGGAGACAACATGACCCAAGAATGTGACATACTCGAGCCAAAATTTACATTTTAAAAATTTCGCATACAATTGGTGTTGCTGATGAAGAGTCTGCAAACCTGCCCTGAGATGATTGGCATGGTCCTCTCGACCTCGTGAATACACAAGGATATCATCAAAGAATACTATCACAAAGGAATCGAGAAAATGATTGAAAGCCCGATTCATAAGATCCATGAAAGCCACCAGGGCATTTGTTAGCCCAAAAGACATTATCAGAAACTCATAATGCCCATACCCGGTCCTGAAAGTTGTTTTCGCACTATCCTGCTCCCTGATCTTCAATTGGTGGTACCCGGATCGTAAATCAATTTTGGAAAAGTACCTAGCACCCTGTAACTGATCAAACAAATCATCGTTTCTTGGTAATTGGTATTTGTTTTTGATTGTGACTTTGTTGAGTTACCGGTAGTCAATACACATCCTTAGTGATCCATCTTTCTTCCTCACAAAGAGAACCGGTGCGCCCCATGGTGACACACTCGGTCGGATGAAACCCTTCTCTAACAAAGCCTTCAAATGTTCCTTTAGCTCCTTCAATTCTCTTGGTACCATCCTATAGGGCGGAATAGATATAGGCTACTTGCCTGACATCACATAAACCCCAAAATCAATCTCCCTGTATGGCGGAATCCCAGGGAGCTCATCAGAAAAAACCTCTAGAAATTCATTCACAATTGGCACAGACTCGAGTGTAGGCGCCTCAGCATCGGTGTCTATTACCCGGATCAAATGATAGATACACCCCTTATTAATCATCTTTGTGGCCTTAAGGTAATAAATAAGCCTACCTTTTCGCATTACATTATCCTCCTTCCACTCGACAACTGGCTCATTTGGAAATTCAAACCTCACAGTCCTAGTTCGGCAATCGAGCTTGGCTTTGTATTGGCTCCCATCTTACTTAATGAGGCCCTTAGTTGAATACCGATCAAAATTGTTTGAAATTTTTAAACTTTTCCAATATAGAATTATTAGTTATGTTAAATACCACGAAAATCCGAAACCTCTTCAAAACATGAATAAAGCCAATTCATTCCTATAATTACATCAAAATAGACCATCCCCAATTCAATGAGATAGGCCACGGTGTCCCGACCACGCACCGTGACAACACAACCCCTATAAACTTGTGCGGCCACAATATACTCACCAACCAGAGTAGACACAGAGAACGACTCAGGAAGCTATTTCGGTTCTATCCCAAATTCCATAGCAACATAATGGGTAACATAGGACAAGGTGGAACCGGGATCAATAAGAGCATATACATAATGATATTGGACAGTCAATATACTTGTGACAACATCTGGAGAAGCCTATGCACTCTAGCGACCACTCATAGCATAGAAACGACTAAGTCCTCCTGAACTCTATGCACCACCCCTGACTACACCATGCTCTGCTGGTGCTGGAGTGCCTCGAGCTGGAGGGGGTGCTGAAGATGTAGCAGCTGCAAAACTGGATAGTTGTGTTGTGCCCCTGCTCACACCCTCGCGTGATGAATGGCACTCCCTCTGAATATGACCACTTAATCCACACCCGTAGCATATAGGTAGGTTCATGTAGCAGATCCCCAAGTGCATCTTCCCACACCTGGGGCATGGGTGCCTCCGCTGTTGCTGGAATCTCCCTCATGGTGGGGTCCCCTGCTGCCCTGATTGTGCCTAAAACGACTCCCCTACTGCTGACTGGGACCTGCTGGCGGTGCATTGGCTGAAGACTGAGCAAAAGACTGGGATGGACCTGATGACCCTCCCCTAAAAGCTGATCTTCCCCGACAAAATGACTCCCCAAAGTTACCCGCGGACCGGGCCTTGCTGGTACCCTCTCGCTCCATTCTATTCTTCAACTTATGGTTCCCTATAGCTTGAGCAAATTTTACCATCTTCCCATAGCTCATATCTGAATTCAAGGAAGTTGTAGCGGCCTCATTGATAGCCAAGGGGCTAAGGCCCTGCACAAACTGGCGCACTCTAGCTTCCATAGTAGGCAACATGAGAATGGCATATTTAGATAGATGCGCGAACTCCATGTGATACTCCTACACACTCTTACTTCCTTGCTTAAGGTTATCATACTCTGCGGCACGAGCTGCCCTAGTCTCGGCCGGCAAGAAATGTTCCATGAAAGCGTCAGGAAACTCACTCCACTTGCTGGAGAGATCTCCTCCTCCCGATAATCCTCCCACAGCTCAAACCAAGAATAGGCCACCCATTTGAGGCGGTAGGCCGCAAACTCCACTCCCTCTATCTCAGTAGCGCGCATAACCAGAGAGTCTTGTGCATCTCATTAATGAAGTCGTGTGGGTCCTCATCGAGATTAGCACCTGGGAACACCAGAGGATCCAACTGAAGAAACCTGTTCACCCTGGAACCACTTGAATCCCCTTGTTGGCTAAAAACTACTATCTATGTCAGCATCTGGATAGCTCCCCTAAGATCCCTATCAGAAATACCAGAACCGAAAGCCGGGGCTGGAGGAACCGTTGCACCCTCAGTAGGATCAGGAACTGGTATGGCCTGGTCTGGTGTAGTGGAATCAGGAAGTGTAGCAGTCGGGGGATTATCCCCACCCCTCGGGTATTTACCCGCATCACAAAATAAAGGGTCAACTGCCACTCCTGAGGCAACATTGGCTCCTTGGCCAGTTGTTTCTCTCTTCTTAGGTGCCATATACTGAAGGTTAAAGGAATGCACGAGTTAGAGGAGGAACAATTTCACAATTAGTTTCTTCGCACGATCCAGAATATCAAAGAAGGATATTATTCCTAAATGTCCAAGTAGCCTCCAACTTATAGATGTGGCCGACAACAAACCGATAAGGAGGACTCAACTAGACATTACTCCGAGACATACTAGGACACTTTAAAACCTAAGGCTCTGATACCAAATTTGTCATACCCCAAACTCGGAAAGCGCAACCAGCGCCCAACCGAGGGAACCCGGTTAAGCAAGCCTGCTAGATGTTTTCTACATTACGCACCCATGATCAAGAGAAGACATAATTTTGTTAATTAGACAGTAGGGAGATCATGTACACAATACTAAATCATTTCGTTAGTTACTTCACTTTTAAGTCTCAAAATACACATATTCTTATAGTTTGAGTAGAACAAGTGATCAAAATACAACATAACTTGTTTGACTATTCTAGCACCCATGTACAACCCACATAGTGTCTACGGAGCCTCTAAAAGATAACAAAGAGTGTTATGATAGTGCCAGTAACAAGGCCCCGGCTGTACATCGAGACGTGATAATAATATAAACAAAAGATACTATACGTAACCCCGGGATGAAGTGGGGTCTCACCATGTCTTCTGGGAAGAGGATGTATCACTATCGCTGATCAACACTGCCTGCTATGGAACCACGTGCATCCATTTAAAGATGTAGAGCCCCCGACAAAAGGGATGTTAGTACGGTCGATTAGTACTAGTATGTAAAACTAAACATCATCTCAATAGAATGAATAATAATAAAAGGGGGAACAGTCAACAATTCAATAAGAGCTTTAAATAATACAAAAACATCAAGTTAAGGATCACATAAGTTTGCAAGTCAATTTCCATGTTATTAGATTAGGTGATCTTTAGTGCCGATATACCATAATTCACAATACCACTGTATTCTTACACGGAGTTTGATCACGACCCGATTGTCTAGGTCATCTCATTTCAGACATCAACCATAACCACAATTGCATTATAATTTCCAGCATAGTCACCATTATGTGTGCAGCATAATAATTGATCACAGCCTGATCGGCTAGGCCGGCTCACCCGAGACATTGCCTTTTTCAGTCAATCATCTCACATCATACTTCTTTCATATCATTTCGATTCAATGGCACTAGTGGCCACAATTATAAAGTCATTCTTGGCACTTGGCCGTATTTCATAATTCCAGTTCCCCTTTCCACATTCAAACATCATTATCATTATCAACAATAATAAGGCTTACCATTCAAGATATTAAATTCATATATGAGCAATTTCGGAACCTTAGGCACATAGACGCTTTTCATACAATTTGGCATCAAAACCTTTATTTCGATCTTGACTTGAAGTCTTAATCGTTTTAACACATATTCCATATTTTGAACATATCCTCAATGATAAGGTGATATTATGAAGCATTTACAATACATATTAAGCATATATCTTTCAACACAAGCACATTCAGAATAGCCAATTCTATTATGATCAATTTGGGACTTACACTAATTACATGAACACCGTGGGATTCGATTCTAAGAAGAAGGGGGTTTAGCCAACATACCTCAATTGAGCTTCCTTTAAACTCTAAAACATTTCGAAATTCTTAGCAACTTCGATCTATTTTAAAAATATAACAAGTTGGACAAAAATTAGGAAGATGGTCATGATTCTAGCTTATTTGAGCACGTTATCAAACACTAGGTGTGCATTAATGTTTTCAAGGCTCTTTTGTGAGAGATTCCATCATTTTCGAACCCATTCTCTACCATTTTTAGCTCAAACACTTCCCACATTCTTTGATAACACATGCATGCAAGATAACAACCCCCCACACCCAAGAATTATCTTTCTAATTATCCCATTTTTGTAAAATTTCGAAATTGAGTGCTAGGACATAGATTCTTATCTTTAGGATGAAGACTTTCTTTGTTAATCCTCAATGATTGAGCAAGAATTGATGGATAACAGGTTGAAGGCTACTCCCCCACACTAAGCACTCTTTCTCACTCTAAAAGTATCATAAGTTTGCTCAAATTTAACTATGGCATATGTTTTATCGAAGTAGGGTCGGGTTATAAAAACCCAAAAATAAAGCCCCGTGACAGGATCTACGGTCGCATATATGACCGCATAATGATTTTGCGGTCCGCAAAATGACCGCAAAAAATGGCCTGGCCTGCTTCACTCTACAACCATTATGCGGCCTGTAGACCTGTTCTGTGGTCACATAATGCGCCGCACGCTCTGCAAATATTATAAGGCTGATTGTGCGACAAAAGTGCGGCCCGTGAAATGGTGGTGCGGTCGCATAACAGGCCGCAAAATTGTCATAAAAAATGGCCCAAGTGGCTGCTTCACTCTGCGGCCCGCTGAGTGATTATGCGGCCGTATAATGGGACGCAAAAATGCCTAACTCTGCAAAATATTTTCCTTCAACTCCCCCGCACACCGTTCAATCCTAAAAGTCTAAACCCTGATTTGTAGGAAATATTTTACGGCGCCTTACAGTCATGGCCCTCATGTAGGTGTCCCCGACATTCTTCAAACCAAACGAAATCATTTTGTAACAATTTATCCCCCATGGTGTGATAAAGGTTGTATTTTCGGCATCCTCTTCATCTATCTAGATCTGGTGATATCCTTCAAAGCAATCCACAAAGGATTGGAGTTCATGCATGGTGCAGTTGTCAATCAATATGTGTATGTTAGGCAACGGAAAATCATCCTTAGGACTTGCTCTCTTTATATCTCGGTAATCAACACATACTCGGACTTTCCTATCCGTTTTCGGAACCGGCACAATGTTGGCTAACCAGGTCGGGTATTCGACCACTCGAAGAATCTTGGCTTTAATTTGCTTGGTAACCTCCTCCTTTATCTTTAGACTCATATCTGGCTTGAACTTTCTGAGCTTCTGCTTTACCGGTAGACACATGGGATTGGTAAGTAGCTTGTTAGCTACTATGGATGTGCTTAACCCAGTCATGTCTTCGTAGGAGCATGCACAAATATCCTCATATTCCCTTAGAAACCTAACACACTCTTCCTTTTTTGACGATGATAGATGAATGCTTATGCAAGTTTTTTTGACTGTTTCAGAATCCCCTAAGTTAAGGGCCTCAGTTTCCTCCAAGTTAGACTTTGGTTTATTTTCAAAATTCTCTACTTCTTTGACAATTTCCTCAAGTATTATATCATCTTCTTGATCTTCCAAATCACTGTCCTTATGTTGTGTTGTCTCATCACATGTCACAGTCGTAGGTTCATCAGGATATGTAATAATTACCCTGAAAAGAATGGAGAAAGATAATAATAAATACGAAAAGCAATAATGCATTAATAAGGATTAAAATTGTCAACAAGTATGACTCGATGGCTCGAGTAATTATTTCGACACAAAATACTAAAAATGTCTTAAATGCTCAAAACAATTTAAAAACAAGTCATGGTAATTTTTCCAGGCTACCCAGGTACTCAGCGAGCCCGGGATGGGGCAGCGGTCCAATTCTTGAGAAAAACTCCTTCTCCTACTGCCTGAATGGTAAGGTCTTCCTCAATAATTACATTGCAGTCCGTGTCTTTCTCATCCAGAATGAACTTCCTCATACCGTCCAAAATCTCATCTTCCTCAGATCCCAATATCATGTGAGCTTGACGGAATGTCTGGTGCATAGATTGTATGGGTTGTTCCAGCGGATAGTAATTGGCGCGCCATGGTGGTATCCAATCCTGATACTCTTGCACGGTATATTCATACCCGAGTCCAAAAGTCGTGCCATGATACTGTAGTTGTATGGGTTTTGTGATCCCTTGAAGCTTTTGGCCAAGACCCTTGCCTAATTCATATCACGTCCATAGCAATATGCTTTCTATCTTGTTGCTCCACCATCGATCCTTTTCAATTGTGTTAACTCGTTCAATGCAGTTATATGTTTCTCCGCCTAACTTTCACATGTTTTCGATGAATGGAACGGTCTGATTGGTATGGATATGGTTGCTTTCGCCTCCATGAATGATCACCTCCTGATGATTCCACTCAAACTTCACTGCCTGGTGCAGATTAGAAGCCACTGCCTCAGCTGCCTGTATCCATGGTCGTCCCAACAATAGGTCGTAAGTAGCAGATATATCTAGCACTTGGAATTTAACATCAAACCAAGTCGAACCCATCTGTAGATCAAGGTTGATTTCTCCGAAAGTGGCTCTCTGAGATCCATTGAACGCTTTCACATTCATGCTTCCCATCTGTATCTCATGCAGGCCTTTACCTAAGCTTTTCAGAGTGGTCAACCTGCATATGTTCAGGCTCGAACCTCCATCTATCAGGACTTTAGCAATGAACTTGTCCTCCAATTGCACTATGATGTGTAATGCTTTGTTCTGACTCAACCCTTCTGGTGGTAACTCATCCTTGTGGAAAGTAATTTTGTGACTCTCCAGTACCTGTACGACCATGTTAGCCATATCTCCACTAGTGATGTCGGCGGGTACATAAGCTTCACTTAACACTTTTATCAAGGCATTCTTGTGTGTGTCTAAATTTTTCAACAATGATAAAATGGATATCTGGGCAGGAGTCTTGTTCATGTGGTCAGCAATAGAGTATTCCATTTCTTGTATCTTCCTCCAAAGATTGTCAAAGCCTATCTCAACAACAGGCGGCTTAGATGCAGCTTCTTTGCTCATTCCTCCCAGATTCTCAATTGTGTAAACTCTGGCAGTTCTAGTCATACCTTGCGCGGCACCTGTCTCTTCCATCTTGGCTTTTCCCTTTCTTCTCGCTTCCGTAACATAATCCCATGGGATGGTATCAGACTTGTAAGATGGTGTGGGAGCTACCATTATAGTGAAAGGTGTAGCTACCTCGACCTCAAATGGTGCTTGGGTTTGTACCGTAATTGGCATTAGGGTGACTGGAGATGTTTTAGGAGTATCTCCCTCTCGAATGATTCCGATGGATCCTTCCTGATCCCATTTCTCATTAGTTTCTATCATGTTCACTCCCTTACCCCTATGATCTGGGAGAGGGTTATTGCGGACATTCGGTACAGCTTCCTTTGCTTGTATAACCTTAGTTTCGATCGATGTCCGATTCTTGTCTTTTAACATGCGTCACTCCTCAATGGTATGACCCATCATGCCCGAATGATAGGCACAAGTTTTATTGGGATTGATCCACTGGGAAGGGCTCTCGACAACAACAACATGAATAGGGATTATGTAACCTGCGGCCTTCAGTCTCTCATACAATTGTGCTATGGGTTCAACAATTGAGGTGTATTGTCTGGGAGTTCTACGGTTAAAGTTTAGGCATGGCTTTGGGTAGTTTTGGTAGGCGGGTGGAGGTTATTGGTAATATGCAGGTTGAGTGTTATAGGTATGGTTGGTGGTGGCAGGGTATTGGTAATTTGGGGTGAGGGTTGGTGTGTGGGTGGAGGTGTTTGGTATGTGAGGGGATACTTAGGGCCCTGGGCTTCCATCACATCACCCGCTTCTTTCTTCTTTGAGATACTTCCTGATTGCAATGTTTTATTTGTGGCTTGTAGTGCCTCGAAATTAGTCACCATTCCACTCTTGATTCCTTCTTCTATCCTCTCTCCTAGTGATTCTAGAAACTTGTGATTCTCGATGACCATCAACCGTTCATAATACTGCGTATCTTGAGTTCTAACAAAGAACTTGTTCATTTGTTCTTGTACAAGTGTCGGCCTTACCTTTGCGTCCTTTGATATCCAATGAGTAGCATACTCGCGGAAGGTTTCTGTTGGCTTCTTCTTGAGGTTTTGAATATAGAAAACGTCTGGCGCGTTCTTTGTATTGAACTTGAATATGTCCATAAAATCCGATGACATACTTACCCAATTTTCCCACTTCTTTGGGTTTTGACTGATATACTAAGACAAAGCATTTCCTTTAAGGCTTCACATAAACAATTTCATGCGAATTTGTTCATTCATACCCACTCATATGAGTTTGTCAGAGTAAGTTTTCAAATGCATCTTCGGATAACTAGTACCATGAAACATCTCAAACTTAGGAGGTTTGTAACCCTATGACATTTCTACATCTTGCTGGATACACAAATCTTCGTTGTTTAAACCTTCAACACTTTTCCCACCTTCGAAACTCTGGAATCTCCCTAAAAGTTTCTTGAGTTCCTCTGCCATGTTTCGAATGAGAAGGCCCTTCTCAGTTGGCTCAGGTATGTATAGGGTTTGTTGCGGGGTATGATGTAAGGTTTCCACATATAGAGGATTTCTTTGATGAGTTCCTGGAACTTGGGTATATGGGTGATCGTTGGTTGAGTTTTGGGGATCGGGAGTAGGTTGTGGTGCATTTTGGGGAGTGTGATAAGTAGTGGTTTGTGGGTATTGAGTTGGGTAATGGTGCTACTGTTGAGTGGTTTTTCACCGGTGGTGGGTTAAGGTTTTGGGGAGGTGCGGGATTATGATACTGGTGCGGTGCGGGAGGATTCAGAGCTATGGATGGTGGATTCTAGTTTTGTGTGTTTTGTGGTGGTGTTTGATTTTGATTGGTTGGGTTTTGCTTATTGATGTCGGGAACATTCAAAGTAAGGGAAAGGTTTGCCAGATTTCAGACTTGTTAAAGCTCACCCCATAGTTTCAGGATTTTCTGCTCCAAGCGTAAGACCAACTTATTCTGTCTTGGAGTTCTTCTACCATCTGAAATTTCAACAATTTCTACCGCAGTAGCATTATCTTTCCGGATACCACTTAAATCATCAATCTTCCCTTTGCCCTTGACTTGCTTTTCGGGTTGCTAGGTGGAGGATGAGGTGGAGGACCTCTGGATCTAGTGCGGTATACTGATGATGCCACTATGCACGAACCAACCTTTGGGAATGGGAATAAATAAAAGAAATAAAAACAAAAAGGTAACCAAGTCAGTAAGGCAAAGTAAAATAGTATTGGCAATATTTAAACATGTTTCACAAAAGTCATGCAATAATTCACGTCCTAATTTGGGGACTTCATTGTGCGAGAGGTAGGCCTAAGCGACACATAGACTTGGAGAAAATTGTTGCCAACATTTGCTTCATTTCGTTAGTGCAAAAATAAGCCAAAACAATCTTTTACTAAATCGACAATAATAATAATAATAAAATCACTAATGGCATTAGGCCTTATTACATCGAAATCTAATCTAAACTAGAAAGCAGTAAAGAATATCTTTCCTAATCTACTTGGTCCCTGAAGGACCTTCTCCATGCTTGGCGCTCTTGACTCCATCAATCATGTTTCCCAGATCGCGCATGTCCAGTATTAAGTAAGACTTTTCCAGCTTTCCTCCTTCATCGTCGTCCATGCCTTGACATTCCCATAGTCTCTTTCTCCTTTTCCCTTCTAGCTCCATCAGTCCTTGCTCCAAGTATTCTAACCTTTCTGTCCACTTAGTGGCAATCTCTTTCCATTCTCTTATCGCCTCCATGTTCACTTTTATGTTTTTGTATGTGCTTAGATTCGGACTCGAATAGCCTTTTGCGTAGCCTCTTATGCTTCACCTATGCCTCGGCCACTTCATCTATGATCCTATCCTTCAAATTGACCCCTGGTTTGATTTTCCCAACTATGTCGTTTTCTAAACATGATAGATAGTAGTACATATGGCCAGCGTGATATCTGTCTGGCTCAATAGTTTCTCCTTCCACGATGATCTTTTGGTTCCACATGTGTTGGGCTTTGAACTTGAATGGGATGACATCTCCCTTGAAATCTGCCTTGTACTGAACCATATTGGAAATCCGAGGTATGACTTATTTTCTTCTAGCTTGCCTCATTACCCTTATAGGAGCGTAAGGGTAGATGCCTCACAGCTCGATCAGTACCAAGTGAGTAGTTCCTTTTGATCTAATGATGAACTCACTACTAGGAACCCATTCAAACATCCAATTCACTTGCTTGTCTGTTAGATTGCTGAAGAAATGCGCCCAGCCTACATCATTTCCAGGTTTTGCAAACCTGTCTGGAATGAACGCCATTTTCTTTGGGTGATGGTTGGCAATGTAGTCATTCAGTGGTCTTCGCAGAAGCTCTTGATGATACTCTCCCTTCTGAAAGTGTTCCAGCAGCCAAACTTGCAGCAATAGATTACAACCCTCAAAGTGTCTGAACCCATGCTTGCACCATTGTAGAGCATGGTACATCTCAACTAAAATTACGGGTTTGATAGTGTAAGTTTGTCCTTCGATGCCATCCATTAAGGTCCTGGCGACCATGGCTAGGCGAGTATGCATCTTTCTTCCTTGCATCGGAAAGATCAACAATCCCAAGAAGCAGATAATGAAAACATAAATCTGGTGGTGCACCTATCCCAGTGATATGATTTTCTATGCCCATAACGCTAGTAGAGAAACCCAAAAGGGATGTATGATTTCTTTAGACAAAGCAGTTCATCATTCTTCTTAAAACCCAACATTTGCAAAAAACCTCATGGAGTGCGATTTTCTGTCACTAGTAGTTTCGGACTATCCCATGGTAACTTGGCGAAACCCCCTATTTCTTCCAGGAGAGGAGTCATTTCTATATTGCCAAATCGAAAAATATCTCTTTTCTCGTCCCAAAACATGCTAGCGGCCTCGATCAATTTCCTATTTGGTCGAATGTTCAGCAAAGATGGCAGGTCACCAAGTACTCTCCTCACGTTATTTCTATCACAATGTTCAAGGTCTTTCCACCAGTCAATTAGCAAAGGCGGGATATTTTGGACCATACCGAACCTGGGGATCTCATGCTTCATGTTTTGCAAACATAGAATCATTAGGTTATATAGGCATGATTTCTATATGATTCCAGTATTATACAGGCAGTCCTGCAGTTTCTGGACTAACGCATAGGTAGATTAAAGCATTGCAAGTCCTATAGGCAAGATTTCTATTTTTTTTGCATAATAAGGTAGTGAAAACAATCCCAGAACTCTGAATTACTAGTGTTGATTTTATAGATATGTATCTTAGGCAGGTGACAGTATCCTATAGGCATGATTTCTAATAGTTGCATAATAAGACAGTGAAGTCGCTTGAAAACACAGGATTAGCAACGTCGATTAACATCCTATAGGCAGGATTTCTAACAATTGACAATTAGACCTGATTTTGTAACACTTTATCCCTATAGGCATGTCATCTAAGTGAGGCAGTACAAAAGTAACATAAAGTAGCTGATCAATTATTAAACCATATAGTCATGATATCTAGATTGGCAAAGACATTGTATTATTGTATCCTATAGGCATACTATCTAAAAGCGTTGAGTAGTAAACATGGAAACAAGTGTAGCAATTACTTGACCCAACAAATTTTGACAAGTTAAGTAAAGTGTGTGCGTGATTCCTATAGGCATGATCCCTATCAACGTACGACACACACTAAACAAAACAACAAATAAGGCATGCTGGATGTAATAGCAAATAGAACACATGGACCCTATAGGCATTTTTTCTACCCTTTCATGCAAATATTAGAATACACCAGCCCCCTTTTTATTAATCTACCCATCATTCATTATAGCAGAATTAGTACAGACCATATTGAATGATTACAGGCCTAAATACGAATATAGAATAGCCCAGTAATACATTTGGGCCTTCAAATAGGTTTAGGACTTCATATGGACTGCATGCCCAAACTCCAGACGCGGATAGTGCATTTCAGACTTTCAGTACCACAACAGGTTCAACATACCAGGCCCAAACGAATAATTTACTTACCTAAAGGGATGTCAAATTCATCCATACAGGTAACAAAGTGCTTATTTGAATTGACTAAACAACTTAAACACTTAGTTCTTAAAGTTGCAGCTAACAACATCACTAGACAAGATATATAAACAGGATCAGGTTAGATTGAAAGGCACACAAGGCACATATGAGGCAAGTTTATGCGTGTAATTCCAGAAACAAAGTTTAAGAGTGACATGATTGAACACCATAGTATAGTAAACCATTCCAAAGAGTTTCGAAATGAAGCATGATTCAGAATCAACCTAGAGAACCTTAGATGAGAGTCTAGCAGAATCAGACAAGAAACAAGCAAAGCACCACCTTGACATGAAGGTGTCTATCATGAAAAGCCGAATGAAAGGAACAACATAACAGAACAGGTTCATGATCAAGCAATTACTTAATAGAGCAGGGGAAAAACTTTAGCATGTTGAACATTAGTCACAATATAAGAGACATATCAAGCTTCAACAATAAGAGAAGAAAGCATCAAGTCTAATACTATTTGGCCATGTGTGGTGAAAGAAGGTCAGCCATAAGGTTTATTCCTAAGGTCTTAACTGGTACTAAGGAATGAAAGGTTGAGCAAGTCAGCAAACACACAATGATAACAGGTCCTTATGAATAACAGGACCAGAAGAGTAACAAGTTAAGCATGAATTTAATTACTTCCTAAGCATAAATTTGGTTGGCATAATAATCTCGAATAAGGCAGAAATGCAAACTCACGATTGACAACAAACATCAGCATAACATAGCAGACTAAACAGGTTTAGTAGAGCCAGAATTCATAATAGGAAAAGAAATATTAAGAACTAGATTGTCATATAAAGGCTAGACTATAAGTAGTATTAAAAACCACAAGATTGAACTATGCATGGAAAACACATTAAGCTCACAATTGACTGACACTATAGTTAGGAATTGCTCATAGTAGAGTACCAAATACGTTAGAACACATGAGTTGATCTATCACAAGGGTGCAGAAAAATGTACGCGGATAAACTCAGGAAGAGTAGCATGTGATAAGCACTCAAACACACACATTAGGATAAACATACTTAAGAGAGCCAGAATTAAGATTAGAAATTAGGCAAGTTCAGATACTAGAGAAGTATAGAGCCTTAAGAATAACTTCAGAGTAGACAAGGATACGAATGATAGCATGTTGATTCACAAAAGCTTCAGGGGCATAGATATACAAAGCAGGAACTAAAACAAAAAGAAAATGAAATTGCAAGGGCCAAAGGTACTTACCCATTACTAATTGAGAAACAAGCAAACAAGAAGAACAATTTTAGCAATATGTCAAACGTCAGTAGCAAAACGAGCAGTAGAAACCAGGAATCTCAGTGCGTCAGAGTTTCCAAGGGTTTTGAATGAACCCCGGGCAGTGCTCACACTGATAAAGGTCTGATAATCGAATTTTCGTGGCCTTGGCTTTCAGCCGGCCAAAAGATAGTAGTATAAGACAAGTGAGAATGAGAGAATAGTGGTAATTTCAGTGATTGAGGTCCCTTTTTAGGGGTTTGGGGGAAAGGTTTATCTATTGTTCAAATTAAGCAGACAAATATGGAAATTTATCAATCAAACACAAAGAAGGAAAGAATATATCGCATGCAATCAAAATCAGCAAAGGAGAAGGAGATTCTCAAACCCTAGTTGGGTCTAGACATATGTGAATCGATCCAAGAATCAAGGATTCTTCCTTGTATGATGTATATAGACGAGACATCATCCAAATTCATATAGAATCAGAGTCGACCAAGCCAGATCTCGGAAGATAGTTCTTGCCAAAATTAAGGCAAGATATTAAGTAACACTACAAGCGCGTATACACCATCTTAGTACCTCAAAATAGGTAAGTAAATCATGGATTGACTCTATGTTTAGGTTGGAATCGGAGAGAATTAGAGGCGACTGCTAGGGTTTCTTTCAGAGACGAGAGAATAATTGAGAGGGTTTGGGGGCGGCTGTTAGGTGGGGAATGGTCTTTAGGGTTAGGGGTTTGGTGGATTAAAAAAGGAGAGATGGTTTGTGGGTCGTTGATCTTTATGATCAACGACCAAGATTAAATGAAATAGTGGGGCTGGTCATTGAGACGGGTCGCGACCGGGTTTGTTACACGAAATTCATTAAAAATAAATTATAAAAATGCCTAATAAATAATAAACATATTATTTATGTAGTACAATTCTTGAAAATAATAGCTTAACATTATAAAAATATAAAAAATGCTTTTTAGCATAAATAATATAATAAATAGAATTATGTATAGAATATAGGTTGTTATTGTAGCTAGTGTAGATTAAATGTATAAAATACAAATATAATTACGTACAAGATGAGATAAAATATTATAAAATGCATGTGGTTAAAAAATGATAAATTTGGATGATTAAATAACCCTAAAATAACTTAAAGAGATAATTAATAAATATTTAAATAAATTGAATGCGAGAAAATGAATTTTAAAGCTTTACAAATTATAGAAAATTATAAAAAATACTTATATGACTTTTGTAAATTGGGTAATAATGCAAAAAATGATATTTTGAATGTATATAGGATATCTATAAAATATGAGGGAAAAATTAGGTATCAACATGGATGACACAACTTCAGCTATCATTTAACATCTAGCACTAATCCCCGCAACACACTTCAAATCAAGTTAAAAATAATAAACAACATCTAACTAAAAGAGAAAAAGGAAAAGAACTTGGGTTGCCTCTCAAGAAGTGCCTTATTTAACGTCGTGGCACGACGCAATGTCATAGCATCCTCAAGCAAAGTAAAGAACCGCCACCACGTGGCTCTCTCTAACTTTTTCCAAATAGTGCTTCACTCGGTGATCATTGACTCGAAATATTTCATTGTTCTTCTTCTTCTTCAAGTCCAAGGCACCAAAAGGCGTCACACCAAAAATTTCAAAAGGACCACTCCACTTTGACTTGAGCTTCTGGGAAAACATTCTCGACCTTGAGTTGAACAATTACACTAGATACTTGTACTCCTTGTTCCAAATATATTTGTCATGAAGATATTTCATCATTTCATTGAACAAGGATGAACTTTTATTTCATGATAACGGAACTCGTCCAATACATTAAATTGTACAACCTGCAAGTTAGCGGCTACATCCCAATCAAGATTCAATTTCTTGAAGGCCCACATTGCCTTGTGCTCTAGTTCAACCGAAAGATGACAAGCTTTCCTAAACACCAACCGGTAGGGGGACATTCTGATAGGTGTTTTGTAAGATGTCCTATATGCCCATTGAGCATCATCAAGCTTCTTAGATCAATCCGTCCAATTTGCATTAACCGTCTTGGATATACTAGTACCATATTAACTCCAACAGATCAGCATGTCACATGCAAAACAGGAGGAAGCATTATCCTAATCTCAAGATGTGAAAAAAATTAACGACTCGTGCACACAAACAAAGCCTTGCGACAAAAAGATTATTCTAGAGATAAGAGTTATTGATGCACTAGGAGAAATAATTATCTAGTGATAATACCACCTTAGCATATCACATTCAAATGGATATAATAAGCAAAATATAAGTAAAATAAAGCACAACAAATTCCCTCAAATAACCAATATTCAAATTTCTGAAGTGAAAAAATCACAAACCCTTAGAAG
Source organism: Nicotiana otophora (assembly GCA_000715115.1). Lineage (NCBI taxonomy): Eukaryota > Viridiplantae > Streptophyta > Magnoliopsida > Solanales > Solanaceae > Nicotiana > Nicotiana otophora. The sequence goes on from AWOL01S0000800.1 coordinate 202,926, forward strand.
TTCTTAAATAACACTTGGAAGAAACATATTCGATAAGTTCCACCTATCTTATTCAGAATCACATTCATTTTCTATGTCATTTATTCCCTCAACATTAGCTTCACCATCATTTATAGAAGCTTGATAATGTATGTTTGTATCAATTACTATCCCATCAGCACTACTTCTTATCCGAACATTATACTCATCTTCTAGAACACGAGCATTTTCTAAGAGAGCTAAGTCAGTGATATCACTCTGCATTGATGACTCAAACTGCACACTATTTTCCTCTCCCATATTAAAAAGTCTCGAGATTTAATTAGCCTAGGGACAATCCATTCAATATCTTGAGGGTCTTGCACAAATATTACTTGTTGAGCTTGTTCTGCAAAAGTAAAGGGCTTATGATGTTCTCGATCACTAGAGTCTGTCAGGTGTGAGATATTTACAAGTGTGAAACCCAAGGCATCTTCCTTAACTCCTCTACCTTTGGTTACATAAACCCAATTATACTTAAATAAGATAACCTTAAATTTTTCATAGTAGTTTAACTTCATAATATCATTTAATCTGCCATAACATGTGATATTTGCAGACATTGGAAAATTGTCACATGTATTTGCATAACTTTCAGTCTTTGAAACGACCATAACACTAATATTTTGTGTCACCTTGAACTCTTCACTTTTTTCGTTCTGAATCTGTCACGAACCAAACTCCCACCGCGTGGGTCGTGATGGAAACTAGTCTCTAAGATTAGGTAATCCTATCACATAACAATATCAATCAACATATAGAGACTTCAAATTAACAGAAAACTGCAAAATATGATAATACTGCCAAACATGGATACAACAAACAACTTCCCAAAACTCGGTAAGACTGAGCCATAAGCTGTAAAGGGAATACATATCAAGTCTCGAGGAGTACAATACTGTTTTAAATACATAAGCAATGGAAATAAAGTATAAAAGCTGACTCTGAGGCCTGCGAACTGAACAACAAGGATACCTTGAAGTCTCCAATAAGCATAAGCACGCCTCCCTAGCAATCCGCTCGATCATAAGTACTTGGATCTACACAAACATGTGCAGAACTATAGTATGCGTACACCACAGTCGATACCAAGTAAGTATCAAGACTAATCTCAGTGAAGTAGTGACGAGGTTCAAATCATGTGATGCTCACTAGTCAAATAACCTGTGCGATATATCAAAATAAAACTAACAACCTTTTTCCGAATATGTGATAACAACTCAAACAAGTAAAAGCTCACTTGACAACAAGTCACCAAATAGAAAGACAAACATATGGCTCCTCGTTCCCATAATTCTGTCACAATAATAATAGCCACATGTATCGCTCCGCCCTAGCAATAACAATATTCAGTCTAGTCACTCCTGCCTGACAAAATAACAATATCCCGCCTTGTCGCTCCCGCTTGATAAAATAACAATATCGCGCCTTGTCGCTCTTTTTTATCAATATCCCTCCTTGTCGCTCCTGCTTTATAAAATAATAATATCCTACATTGTCGCTCCGGTTTAATAATATTCTCATCACAACAATAACAAAATCAATCACAATTGCATGACAAAAACCTCGTGCCAACACCCCAACAATTTGCCTAACATGTCCACATCTGCCATGATCACAATAATACAATATACCAATAATTGTCATCAAGACATAAACTCACAAATGTAGCCCACACAATGCACAAGGACATAACAATAGGGAATACATATGGTTGTTCAACATAAATACATGAATACAACTAACTCAATGATCAAGAACACCACAAATGCCCAACTTGGCTAATTTAAAAAATGATAATCCTAAAACATGATCTCTAGCATAGAGCTATAAGCTCAAGTAGTCATCCAAGGCGAACATATGTATCATAGTAAAAACTATGCGATAAAAGCAAATTCTAGTTCATGCTCAATCATTTCATACATTGCACCCCGCATATGTACCCGTCACCTCACATATGCGTTGCATCAATTTTTATCACAATCAAGCAAATAAAGTCTAATCCAAGGGGGTTATTCTCTCACACAAAGTTAGGAAAGATACTTATCTCAAATAGTCCCAATTCAATACTCAAAAATAGCCTTTCCCTTATAAATCACCTCCGCCTAGCTCAAATATAGCCAAAAATGATTCAATAACATGAAACAACGCAAAAGGAATCAATTTCAATTAATAAAGTTGCAATATTTACCCAATTCCTAAAAAGTCAACAAACATTAACCTTGAGCGCATCCGGTCAAAACCCGAGTCAAATGTAAATCTCGACTACTCATCACCCCATGAGTCCAAATATGTGATTATATATCAAAACGAGTCCAGATCGACTCTCAAATCTCCAAATTTTATTATAGAAAAGTTTTAACAAAACCCCCAATTAACGCTCATAGATTCATCAATTAAATGCTAAATCAAATATGAAATGAAGAAAAAATAATGAAATCCAAGCCAAAAACACGTAAACAATCCAAGTGGGTGAAAATCTCCTCAAACCGAGCTACCAATCTCAAAATATGAAATAAATGAGTCTAAGTTCCAAAATCCCATCTAAAAACCCAGCTACAAATGTTGCAATTGCGACCACTGGCTCGCAATTACAAACCAGGCCTGCCTCAGAAGATGTCGCAAATGTGACCAGACACATCGCAAACGCGAAGTTAGTAAACGTAGCAAAAGCGACAAAATGATCGCAAACGCGATCTGCCCATGCCCAGGGCCCCCATCGTCATTGCGAGATTGGCTTCGCAAATATGAAGACTGCCACCCCTACCCATTTTTGTAATTGCAACCTGGACTTCGCAAATGTAAACTGGTTCTCGTATTTCTGAGATGTGCAGCACCAACAAAATTGAACCTCAACCTGAAATGATCTGAAACACGTCTAAAACTCACCCGAGCCCCAGGGGCTCCACACCAAACATCGACACAAGTCTATAAACCTCATACAAACTCACTCGCGAGCTCAAAACATCAAAATAACGCCTGGAACCATTTGAATCGAACACCAAAAGGCATCAAAATCGCAAAGCGTCTAATTCCTATCAAACCAACTAGGAATGAGTCCAAATTTTGCACACAAGTTCCAAATTAAAAAACGGACCTATTCTAAGACCCAAAACCACAATCCGAACCCGATACACACAAAGTCGACTCATGGTCAAACTTAGGAAATTTCTAAACCTTTAAATTGTCAACTTTTGCCAAAAAAGAGTGAAATCAACCTAGGGACCTCCAAATCCAAATTCGGATATATGCTCAAGTCCAAAATCACATACGGACCTATTGAAACCAACAAAATATGAATCCGAGACCATTTTCACAAAAGTCAAACCTTGGTCAACTCTTTCAACTTAACCTTCAAAAAATAGAACTGGATGTTCCAAATCAATCCAAAACTTTCCTGAAACAAAACCAACCATCCCCGCAAGTTACATAACAAAAAATACATATACGAAAAATATCAAATAGGGGAGCGGGTCTCAAATACACAAAATGACCGACCGAGTCATTACACTATCCCCTTCTTAAACAAACACTCATCCTCGAACGAGTATTGAGACATACCTGAAGTGCCAAAAAGGTGAGGATATCGGCTCTGTGTATCATCCTCTGTCTCCCAAGTCACCTCCCCGACCGGTTGACCTCTCCATTTAACCTTCACCGATGCAATATTCTTCGGCCTCAGCTTTCTGACCTGCCCGCCCAAAATGGCTACCGGCTACTCAACATAAGTCAAATCCTTGTCCAACGGCACCGAGATGAAATCTAACATGTATGACGGATCCTAATAGTACTTTTGGAGCATGGAAACATGGAACACCGAGAGAACTCCCAACACGCTGGGTGGCAAAGCAATTCTGTAGGCCACCTCACCAATTCTCTCTAGAACCTCAAAAGGACCAATATACCGAGGGCTCAACTTGCCCTTATCCTCAAGCCTTATCACACCCTTCAGGAGTGAAACTTTGAATAAAAACCTCTCACTCACCATGAAAACCATATCATGATCCTTCATATCAGCTTGAATCGTTTTCCTGGACTGTGTTGTACGAAGCTGCTCCTGAATCAATTTCACATTCTCCAAACCTTCACGAACCAAGTCAGTGCCCAATAATCTAGCCTCCCAGGTTCAAACAAACCAACTGGAGAATGACATCACCTCTCATATAAAGCCTCATACAATACTATTATGTCACGACCCAAACTGGAGGGCCATGATTGGCACCCGGCCATACCTGCCGAGCACCAACGCACATTTTATCTAACCTTTCATATTATCTATAAGGGCCGACAAAGTCAATATAAATGGTAGAAATAAATCCTAAACAACCAACACTGATAGATAATGGCATGAACATATATAACATGGGACGACAAGACTATCATGAAACTATATATAAGGTACAAGCTACCACGCTGCCATGAAAGACTACAACAAGCATCAGCCGACAAGGCATTCCGAACCATACATGAGTCGACACCTGTCTATGATCCTCTAAAGGAACATAAGTGCTGCAACATTGCAAGAACATGGCCCCAACATAATCATAATGTTTATAACAAAAATGCATACTAAGACCACGGCAAGTCCAGAGAAGGGATCTCGCCAATAATCGCTAAACTGGGCAGCCTACTATGGTGAGGGAGCTTCGCTTAACTGTCTATCAGGACCTGCAGCACGACATGCAGCATTCACAAATACAAAGGACGTCAGTACGAATAAAGTACTGAGTATGTAAGGCAGGAAAGCATAAGTAAGAACAGTAATGTAAACAGGCATAGAGAATATACAACCTGCAACATATGGGTACCTCTGAGTTCTACTGACATGAAATGCATGATACATATACATATATATATATATACACATATATATACACACACACACACACACACACACACACATATATATATACACATAAAATTTTAAAACATACGCCTCAGTGGGCATCATCATCATCATATCGTACCCGGCTATAGTAAAGCTCGGTAGAATCGTACCCGGCCACGTGGAGCTCGGTAAAACCCAACTAATTAGTGGTTGCACAATAGGTGTCATACCCGGCCGACTATAGTGCGACTCGTTAGAGTAAAATAGATACATATATATGATGCATGCTAGACTCATTGGAATCACATTCTGAACCTTTCGGAGTGATGTAAGGTCGGTATCCTCCATATACGTTATTAGGACCAACTCTTCATCAAGAATCTTATAAGAATAAGAGGAGTAACATCAACATCAATCGTTCCATTAGAAGGGAGACAATGTAAGTACTACTAGCTTCTAAGAGTGGAGTATCTTTGGAAGCTCGTTCATTACATTATGTTCAATCGGATTCGTGCAAAATAAGGAAAGGGATAGCCTCACATACCTTGTATATACTGCCCAACCTCAAGCTATGCAAATGTCACGACTCTTTAGTCTATAATAAGAGACATGACACTATTGTTAACGTTTAAGAGTCGTAACTATTATATATCGACCGGAACCTATTTTACGATGAAACTGATAGCACCTCCCCTATTTATATGACTTCCCACAAGTCAAAACAATCACCAAACAGCCCAAGCAACAGTATTAATAATCATATTGAGCCTTCCAAAATAGTCCACCAATCAACAACATTACTACCAAGCCTTTCGATATATATATTTCACAAGTTCTAGCTTCAACGACTTAGCCGCAACTTGGATAATCTTACATACATGTAGAGTAAGAGGTTACTTACCTTTAAACAGAAATAAAAACTTCAATTTGACCTTAATTGTCCACGAAATATCCCTCTAATGCTGCCACAAGAACAAGGAAGCGAAACTAGCAATACATCCGGATCTTTCGGCAATAGAATCACTTTAGAAGACTTTAAATCACCTAGGGTTGATATTAAAAATTTGAGGGAGTATTTACAGAACATAAACCACTTAAAACCACCTCCCACACGAGCTGGAACAACACAAAAATCAGCAACAGCAAGAAGAACAAGAAACTTACTAGCGCCACAGGATTCCCGACACTTGATGTGTGTTGTTTGCCCTTTGGTTGGGTCTTGGATCATGAGAGAATCTTGAGAGAGTGCTTTTAGGGTTCTAAGGTTTGAATATACTGAAACCGAATGACTTAAAACGGGGTTGAGGCATCTTATATATATCCATATGTCTTAAACCGCCTATGTGGGCCCCATAGAGAGCTGCTTGGCGCAGTCTCGCGAAAATATGAATATCTCTTTACTCTGAGATCGTATCGCTGAACGGTTAAATGAGTTAGAAACTAAACTCATAGATCTTCCATTTTTCGGTAGATCACCCCGTAATTCCAAGTAAATTGGGATAAAAGCTTAGTAACATTTGACCTAAAGTTTAAGTAAAATTATGAACGTAAGTTGTGACAACTTTTGTCGACCTTTGTTTAATAACTCGTTTGAATTCAAGACTTATGATACGGATATTATATGATTCAAATACATTAACACTTGACCTCTTGGGACATAAGAACCTCTAGTTTTACCCAAAAATACGGGTTACAACATCCTTGATTCGTTTAACTTCAAACACTTGTTAACCACTCTCATACACCCTTGTATCGTTTAAGACCAATAGGATTAACTCCTTATCATATCAAAGATAATCTCTTCTCGGATTTACGTCGACTAACTTACGGCATGCGGATTTGGGTTGTAACACCCTCCCCCTTAGGAACATTCCTCCTCGAATGTAAGGGTTTATGGGGAGTCTAACCCATCGTGGATTCCGACGAAAATTTCCGGCTGAGTTTCCCCTATAAAATGGACACTAGCAAAACTTGCGAGCAATTAAACCCAACCTATAGCCTTACAAGGCAATACAAAGCATTCTGGATATGTACATTATCTGCATATCACCATTTTGTATTAAAAAATAATATTCACAAGCTATTGCTTACCTCATATGGCCGTTTCACCTTCTAATGTGTTCTGCTTTCCCCCGGCATCCTCGTTATCTTCAATCTGGAACAGGTAAGGGATTTAGACTTCATCTCCTCTTCTACTTCCCATGTCACTTCTTCCTATATCTTGTTCCTCCACAAGACTTTGACGAAAGCTACATCCTTTGTTCTCAGCTTGTGGACTTGTCGATCTAATATAGCCACTGGCCCTTCTTCATATGATAGATCCTCTGTAACCTGTACATCTTTGATAGGGACGACCCGATAAGGGTCTCCAATACATTTCCTCAACATAGATACATAGAATATCGGGTGGAAACATTCCAATTCGGATGGCAATTCTAACTCATATGCAACCTGTCCAATTCGTCGATGAATTTTGTACGACCCGATATACCACGGACTCAGCTTATCCTGCTTCCCAAAACGTATAACACCCTTCATCAGTGAGATCTTCAGGAAAACTGAATCACCAACCTCAAATTCCAGATCACGACGTCGAACATCTGAATAAGTCTTTTGCCTGCGTTGTGCCGTCCTCAGTCACTAGTGTATCACTTTCACCTTCTCAATGGCTTGGTGAATCAAATCTGGCCCATATAATTCTGTCTCACCGACTTCAAACCATCCAACTGGTGATCTACATCTCCTCTCGTACAGTGCCTCGTACGGGGCCATTTTAATGCTGGAATGGTAGCTATTATTGTAGGCGAATTCTATGAGTGCCAGATGGTCATCCCAATTCCCCTTGAAATCTAGAACACATGCTCGTAGCATATCTTCAAGTGTCTGAATGGTACGTTCAGCCAGTCCGTCAGTCTGCAGATGGAATGTAGTGCTGAGATTCACTTGTGTGCCTAAACCCTTCTGAAAAGACCCCCAAAAGTTAGTCGTAAATTGAGCTCCTCGGTCTGATATTATAGATATCGGCACACCATGAAGCCTAACAATCTCCTTGATATACAACTTCACATAATTAGCCGTGTAAGTTGTCTTAACTAGCAGAAAATGGGCACATTTTGTAAGTTGATCAACTATCATCCAGATGGAGTCAAACTTATGATATGATCGAGGTAATCCAATAATGAAGCCCATATTAATCACCTCCCATTTCCAGGTAGGAATATCTATATTCTGAATCAATCGACTGAGTTTCTGATGCTCGATCTTTACTTGTTGACAATTAGGACATTGGGATACAAATTCTGCAATAGACTTCTTCATGTTGTCCCACCAATACTGCTCCTTAACGTCATGATACATCTTTGTCGAGCCGGGATGGGTAGAATATCGGGACTGATAAATCTCAATCATAATCTTCTTTCGCAACCCTGCCACACTAGGCACATATAATCGGCCCTGGTATCTCAGTGCCCCATCTCCTCCGATCTCGAAAGCTGTAATCTTACACTGTTGAATGCCCCCTCTCAATCTTACTAAGGTAGGATCTTCATATTGTCGTGCTTTTACCTCGGCTACCAAAGATGATTCTTCGGTATTCTATACAATAACACCTCTGTCATCAGAGTATAACAATCTGATTCTCACATTGGCCAGCTGGTGAAGCTCTTTGGTCAACCCTTGTCTACTTGCCTCAATATATATTAAGCTTCCCATTGACTTATGGCTGAGAGCATCTGCCACAACATTGGCTTTACCAGGATGGTACAATATCTCGACATCATAATCTTTCAATAATTCAAGCCACCTACGCTGCCTCAAATTCAACTCTTTCTGCTTGAAGATGTATTGTAAACTCTTGTGATATGTGTAGATGTCAACATGGACGCCGTACAAGTAGTGCTGGCATATCTTCAAAGCATATATTACTGTAGCCAATTCCAAATCATGAGTTGGGTAATTATTTTCATGCTTCTTCAATTATCTTGATGCATAAGAAATCACCTTCCCAAGTTGCATCAATACGCACCCCAAACCTATACCTGAGGCATCACAATATACCACATAACCTTCTATTCCTTCTGGGAGAGTGAGCACTGGCGCGGGTGTCAATCGATTCTTTAGCTCCTGAAAACTACGTTCACAAGCATCAGACCACTGAAACTTGGTAGCTTTCTGTGTTAACTTAGTCAATGGTGTTGATATAGAGGAAAATCCTTCTACAAACCGCTTATAATATCCTGCTAGCCCCAGGAAGCTGCGGACTTCTGACGGTGTTATAGGTCTCGGCCAATTCTTCACTGCATCGGTCTTCTGAGTGTCGACACTAATACCTTCGTTAGATATCACATGGCTAAGGAATGCTACTGAGTTCAGCCAAAATTCACATTTGGAGATCTTAGCATATAACTTATGATCCTGAAGGGTCTGTAATACTCTCTGCAAGTGGCCCGCATGTTCTGCCTCCGAACGAGAATACACCAGAATATCATCAATGAATACGATCACGAACACATCAAGAGAAGGCATGAATACACTATTCATGAGATCCATAAAAGCTGCTGGATCATTTGTTATACCGAACGACATCTCCAAGAACTCAAATTGCCCATATCTTGTCCGAAGGTCGTCTTTGGAATATCCTTCTCCTTAACCCTCACCTGATGATACCCTGAACGTAAGTCAATCTTGGAGAAATACTTGGCACCCTGGAGTTGGTCAAACAGGTCGTCAATCCTTGGAAGTGGATACTTGTTCATTATAGTAAACTTATTCAACTGTTGATAATCGATACACATCCTTAACGACACGTTTTTCTTCTGCACGAACAAGACTAGCGCACCCCAAGGTGAAGTGCTAAGCCGAAGGAAACCCTTATCCAGCAAGTTCTTCAATAGCACCTTCAACTCTCGCAACTCTGTCGGGGCCATCCTGTATGGAGGGATAGAGATCAGTTGAGTGTCAAGTAATGCATCAATTCTAAACTCCATCTCCCTTTCAGGAGGAAGGTCTGGGAGTTCATCTGGGAAAACATCTAGAAATTCATTGACCACGAGGATTGATTGTAGAGTAGGAGGCTTAGCCTCCACATCTCTAACGTGAACAAGATGATAAATCTTAACTTTTGAGATCATCTTCCTTGCCTTAAGATAGGAAATAAACCTACCTTTCGGCGTAGCAATGTTCCCCTTCCATTCAATGATGGGTTCATTAGGAAACTAAAACCTAACCATCTTCATACGACAGTCAATATTTGCACAGCATGAGGCCAACCAGTCCATTCCCATTATCACAACGAAATCAACCATTTCTAACTCAAATAAATTTGCCGAGGTCTGACGACTACAAATCATCACAGTTCAACCTCTATATACCCTTCTAGCAATCACATAATCTCCTATCAGAGTGGATACCGTAAGTGGCTTACTTATCAATTCAGGTTCAACGCCAAACTTATTAGACACAAAGGGTGTAACATATGATAATGTAGACCCCGGATCAATCAGCAAATATGCATCGTAATAAATCACAGATAATATACCTGTAAAAACATCCGGAGGCGACTTGAGATCCTGTCGACCTAGTAGAGCATAGGTTCGATTTTGAGCATCACTCAAACTCGGCACTGCACCTCTACCTCTACCACGACCTGTTGACTGTTGAAAAAACTATGCTGGAGGTCGAACTGATGAGGAAGAGCCAGACACATATCCAGTCGGCTGAGCCATACCACCACCTCCTCTGTTTGGACAATCCCACATCATATGTCTAGGTTGTCTGCAAGAATAGCACGCATTGGAACCTTGACGGCACAGTCCAAAGTGGGCCTTGCCATATTGATCACAACGAGGTGTTGGGGGTCTCGTCTGACCAGTATCCCTATGATATTATGAGCCTGATGCCCTCGAACTCTGACCTGAACCAGAATAGGTAAATCGATCATACCGAGGCCTCTGAAATTGTGGAGGAGCACTAGCTACAGGTGGCGCCGAACTCCTAGAAGACGGGTGCCCGATACTGCCTATGAAGTTATCAGAATACCCTGCAAATCTTGCCCTCTTATGCTGGCCCTTATCCTGCTCCCTATATGCCCTTTGTTGGCGCTTACGATCCTCTAGGTTCTGGGCATAAGCCTGAATACGGGAAATATCCATGCCCTATACCAAGGAGGCTATCGTGCACTCATTTATCATATGTGGTCCCAACCCGTTCACGAACAGGTGCACCCTATTGCTCATCTCGGCCACCATATAGGGCGCATACCTTTCTAAACAATCAAACTGCATACTATACTCTCGTACACTCATATTACCCTGTCGAAGGTTCAAGAACTTATCAGCTCTAGCTCGCCGTATCTCAACTAGCAAGTAGTGATGAAGAAAGGCCTCAGAAAATTCCTTCCACACAGCTGGAGGAGCGTTCGGACCCCTAGATCTCTCCCAACTATCATACCAGAAAATTGCTAAATCCCGTAGCTGATAAGAAGCCAACTTTACTGCCTTCGTATCACTAGCATGCATAACCCGCAGTGTACGATGAACCTGATCAATAAAAGTCTGCGGGTCCTCCTTGGAATCTGATCCAGTAAACACTGGAGGGTCTGAGCAGCTAATAAGCTAGTCAACAACTGCACCGCGTTGCGCATATCGTGGTCTGTAGTGCCAGACGGAGGAACTGGAGGTACTGGTGCCTCCTAATATCCTCTGGAGGAGACAGAGAGGTATGAGACGACATCTCACTCTAAGCCTCACTTTAGCATGCTCTGGCTGGAGACACCATACTAGTATCCTCTCATGCAGCTGTATCAAGCCGCATACTAATCGCTTTCTTCCTAGTCAAAGGCATCGTTGAAACAAAACAAGGTGAATATTAGATATGAACACTTATGACTCAACTCTACACACGATCTATATTCAGGAAGAAGGTAACAACCCTAGATGTCATGTAGCCTATTGATTATAAATGTGGCGCGCTACACATCTATAATCAAAACTCTACTAGACACGGCTCATAGACAACCCCTAGGACAGACTTACTTTCATACCAAGTTTGTCACGACCCAAACTGGAGGGCCATGATCGGCACCCGGCCATACCTACCGAGCACCAACGCACATTTTATCTAACTTTTCATATTATCTATAAGGGCCGACGAGATCAATATAAATGGTAGACATAAATCCTAAACAACCAACAATGATAGATAATGGCTTGAACATATATAACATGGGACGACAAGACTTTCAAGAAACTATATATAATGTACGAGCTACCACGCTGCCATTAAAGACTATACAACAAAAATCAGCCGACAAGGCATTCCAGACCATATATGAGTTGACACCTATCTATGAGCCTCTAAAGGAACATAAGTGCTACAACATTGCCGGAACAGGGCCCCGACATACCCATAATGTCTATAACAAAAATTCATACCAAGACCACGACAAGTCCGGAGAAGGGATCTCGCCAATAACCGCTGAACTGGGTAGCCTACTATGGTGGGAAAGCTTTGCCTACATGTCTATCATGACCTGCAGAACGACATGCAGCTTCCACAAATGAAAAGGACGTTAGTACGAATAAAGTACTGAGTATGTAAGGCTGGAAAGCATAAGTAAGAACAGTAACGTAAATAGGCATAGAGAATATACAACATGTAACATCTGGGCACCTCTGAGTGCTACTGATATGAAATGCATGATATATATATATATATATATATATATATATACATAAACTTTTAAAACATATACCTCTGTGGGCATCATCATCATCATATCGTACCCGGCCATCATCAGGCTTGGTAGAATCGTACCCGGTCACGTGGAGCTCGGTACAACCCAATTGATCAGTGGTTACACAATAGGTTCCGTACACGGCTGACTATAGCGCGGCTCGGTAGAGTAAAATAGATACATATATATGATGCATGCTAGACTCATTGGAATCACATCCTCCGAACACGTTATTAGGACCAACTCTTCATCAAGAATCTTATAAGAATCAGGAAGTACCAACAACGTTGATAATATAAGTATAAGAGGAGTAACATCAACATCAATCGTTCTATTAGAAGGGAGACAACGTAAGTACTACTAGCTTCTAAGAGTGGAGTATCTTTGGAAGCTCCTTCATTACAGTATGTATAATTGGAGTCGTGAAAAATAAGAAAAGGGATAGCCTCACATACCTTGTATATACTTCCCAACCTCAAGATATGCTAATATCACGTCTCCTTAGTCTACAATAAGAGAAATGACACTATCATTACCGTTTAAGCGTCGTAACTATTATGTATCTACCGCAACCTATTTTACGATGAAACAGACAGCACCTTCCCTATTTATGTGACTTCCCACAAGTCAAAACAATCACCAAATAGCCCAAGCAACAGCATTAATAATCATATTGAGCCTCCCAAAACAGTCCACCAACCAACAATATTACTACCAAGCCTTTCGATATATATATTTCACAAGTTCTAGCTTCAACGACTTAGCCGCAACTTGGATAAACTTAAATACATGTAGAGTAAGAGGTTACTTACCTTTAAACAGAAATAAAAACTCCAATTTGACCTTAATTGTCCATGAAATATCCCTCCAATGCTGCCACAAGAACAAGGAAGCGAAACTAGCAATAATTCCGGATCTTTCGGTAATAGAATCACTTTAGAAGACTTTAAATCACCTAGGGTTGATATTAAAAATTTGAGGGAGTATTTACAGAACATAAACCACTTAAAACCACCTCCCACACGAGCTGGAATAACACAAAAATCACCAACAGCAAGAAGAACAAGAAACTTACTAGCGCCACGGGATTCCCGACACTTGATGTGTGTTGTTTGCCCTTTGGTTGGGTCTTGGATCATGAGAGAATCTTGAGAGAGTATTTTTAGGGTTCTAAGGTCTGAAAATACTGAAAACTAATGACTTAAAACGGGGTTGAGGCATCTTATATATATCCATATGTCTTAAACCGCCTATGTGGGCCCCATAGAGATGCTTGGCGCAGTCTCGCGAACATACGAATATCTCGCTATGCTGAGATCGTATCGATGAATGGTTTAATGTGTTGGAAACTAGACTCATAGATATTCCATTTGGTGGGCAGATCACCCCGTAATTCCAAGTAAATTGGGATAAAATCTTAGTATCATTTGACCTAAAGTTTAAGTAACATTATGAACGTAAGTTGCGACAACTTTTGTCTACTTTTGTTTCATAACTCGTTTGACTTCGAGACTTATGATATGGATATTATATGATTCAAATACACTAAAACAAAACCTCTTGGGACAATTAAGGACCTCTAGTTTTACCCAAAAATATGGGTTACAACATCCTTGATTCGTTTATCTTCTAATACTTGTTAACCACTCTTATACACCCTTGTATCGTTTAAGACCAATAGGATTAACTCCTTATCATGTCAAAGATAATATATTCTTGGATTTACGTCGACTAACTTACGGTGTGATCTAACTTACACGAATTTGGGTTGTAACACATTAGGATGCTCGATTGGTAGCTGTTGTTGTGTGCGAACTCTGCTAATGGTAGAAACTGATCCCACTGGCCCCCAAAATCAGTGATACATGCTCGTAACATGTCCTCCAAGATCTGAAGAGTACGCTCGGACTGCCCGTCCATTTGTGGATGAAATGACGTAGTTAGATCGACCTGTGTGCCTAACTCACGCTACACGACTCTCCAAAATGTGATGTAAACTGAGTTTCTCGATCCGAGATAATAGACACGGGCACACCATGCAGGCAAACAATCTCCTCAAGATAAATCAGAGCCAGATGCACTGAAGTGTGGGTAGTCATGACTGGAATGAAATGTGCAGACTTGGTCAATCTGTCCACAATGACCCTAACAAAATTGAATCTCCCTAACGTCCGTGGAATCCCAACCATTAAATCCATAGTGATGTGCTCCCACTTCCACTCTGGTATATCTAGCCTCTGGAGCAAACCACCCGACCTATGATGCTCATACTTCACCCGCTGACAGTTCAAACACCAAGCCACATACTCCACTATGTCTTTCTTTATCATTCTCCACCAATAATGCTACTTCAAATCATGGTGTATGTTTGCGGCACCCAGATGAATGGAATACCATGAACTATGGATCTCCTCCAGAATCAACTTCCACAACCCATCCACAATAGGCATACAGATCCGGTCCTGAAGCCTAATACCCCATCATCACCAATAGTCACCCCCTAGGCATCATCGTGTTGCACTGTGTCCCTAAGGACAAGTAAGTGGGGATCATCATACTGACACACATTGATGCGCTCAAAGAAGGAAGACTGTGATACAACACAAGCAAGAACCCTACTAGGCTCCGAAATATCTAATCTCATGAACCTGTTGGCCAAAGCCTAAACATCCAAAGCTAACGGACTAATTTCAGCTGGAGTAGGCAAGACTCCCCATTCTCTATGCCTTCCTACTCAAGGTATCAACCACCATATTAACCTTCCTTGGATGATAAAGAATGGTGATATCATAGTCTTTCAGTAACTCTAACCACCTTCGTTGCCTCAAGTTCAAATATTTTTGCTTGAATAGGTGCTGAAGAGTTCGGTGATCCATGTAAACTTCACAAGACATGTCATAAAGATAATGCCTCCAAATCTTGAGCACGTGTACAATAGCAGCTAACTCTAAATTGTGCACTGGATAATTCTTCTCATGGGAATTCAATTAACATGGAGCATAGGAAATCACCCTACCATCCTGCATCAACACACACCCAATGTCAACCCATAAAGCATTACAACAGACTATCTATGAACCCGATGTAGAAGGCAAACTAGAACTAGAACTGTAGTCAAGGTTGTCTTGAGCATCTAAAAGATCTTCTCACACTCGTCAGACTAACGGAATGGGGCACCCTTTTGGGTCAACTTAGTCAGTGGGGCTGCGATAGATGAAAACCCCCCATGTAGCGGCGGTAATACCCAGCCAAAACTTAGAAAAACTCCGGATCTCAACAGTGGTATAAGGTATGGGCCAAATTTGAACTTCCTCGATCTTCTTCGGATCTACCTTAATCCTCTCGGTGGACACCATTTGACCAAAGAATGCCACCGGGTCTAACCAAAACTCCCACTTGGAGAACTTAGCATAAAACCTCTTCTCCCTCAAAGTCTGGAGCACGCTCCTTTGGTGCTGATCATGCTCCTCCTAGCTACGAGAATACACCAATATATCATCAATTAATACAATAATGAAATAATCCAGATAAGGCTTAAACATGATGTTCATCAAGTGCATGAACGTTGGTGGGGCATTGGTCAGCCCAAAAGACATCACCAAGAACTCGTAGTGCCCATAAAGGGTCCCGAAAGCCATCTTAGGAATATCTAAAACCCTGATCTTCAACTGATGCTACCTCGATCTCAATTCAATCTTCGAGAATACCCTAGCACCCTAAAGCTGATCAAATAAATAATCAATATGTGGTAGTGGATACTTATTTTTGATAGTAACTTTATGCAATTGTCTGTAGTCAATGCACATTCTCATGGAACCGTTCTTCTTCACAAATAGAACTGGTGCACCCAACGTGAAACATTCGGTCTGATGAAACCCTTATCTAGCTACTCCTGAAGTTGTTCCTTTAATTCTTCAACTTTGCTGGAGCCATGCGATACGGTAGAATAGATATGGGCTGAGTGCCCGATAGAAAATTAATACCAAAATTATTATCCCTATCGGGTGGCATGCCCAATAGGTTTGCAGGGAAAACATCTAAACAATCCCTCACCATGGGGAATTAATCAACCGTGGGAGAAGCAACACTCACATCTCTAACAAAGGACAAGTACGTCAAACACCCCTTCTCAACCATCCGTTGAGCACTCAGAATAGAAACCACTTTACTAGCTACATAACCCAAAGAAAACCTCCACTCCAACCTCGGCTTCTCTGGCATAGCCAAATGTCATGGTCTTAGCGTGACAATCAAGAATGGTCTGATACAGAGATAACCAATCCATGCTCAAGATCACATCACAATCCACCATATTAAGTAATAGAAGATCAACCCTAGTGTCATAGCCCAAATAGTGACCAAGCAAGAATGATAGACATAGTCCACCACAACAGAATCCCCAACGGATGTAGATACATAAACATGGGTATTTAGATAATCAAGAGATATATCCAGATATGAAGCAAACTAGAATGACACGTACGAATAGGTAGATATTAAATCAAATAAAATTGATGAATCTCTATTACAGACCAGAATAATACCTATAATGATTGCATCTGATGCGACTACCTCAGTCTTACCAGGGAAAGCATAATAACGAGCCTGGCCTCACTCTCTAGGATGCCCTCTACCTGCTTGTCCCCCACCTTCAGCTGGCTAAGCAGGTGGGGTGGCAACTAGAGCAGTGATCATGGCCAGAGTACCCTGTTAAGGTACACCTATTTGGAGTTTAGGACAATCTCTCACCAGGTTCCTAGTGTTCCCACACTCAAAACAACCTTTCTTGACGTAGTTGTTGGGGCTGCGTTTACCCGGGACAACTGGAGTAACCACTATAAGATCCTCGTGCAGAAGGTGCAATAAAGGATGGCTGCCCGATACGAGTGCTCTGGGATCCATGGCTAGCTGGAGCATCATGTGAGACCTGAAGTGCAGACTGAATATGTCGACTGAAAAAACCTCTACCATGGCGGGTCTTGGCTGCAGAATAGAAACTAGTAAATCCTCTAGAACCACGAGGCTTCCTATCCCCCCTATCCTGACCACAAATACGCTATAACCTCCTAGCAATCTCCACAACCTGATGGAATGGAGTCTCAGTCTCCAACTCTCGTGCCATCTCGAATCTGAGGCTGAAGGCGAGTCCCTCAATAAATCTATGTACTCTATCTCTATCAGTGGAAACCAAGCAGGTCCATGAAGATATAACTCTGTAAACCTCATAGCATATTCGAACACAGTCATACTCCCTTGGCACAACTGCTCGAACTCACTGAGTAACGCATCCCTGCGGGTCTGTAGGATGAACTCCCTCAAGCAAAGGTTAGAGAACTGGGACCAAGTATGTGTTGTTGCGACAACTGTCCTACTCATCTCATAAGTATACCACCATCCACATGCAGGCCGAGTTAGTTGAATGGTAGTAAGGTAGACCCCGCTCGACTCCGCCAAACCCATTATATGGATAATGTGGTGATACTAATCCAAGAAATCCTATGGATCCTCAGAAACCCGCCACTAAAATGAGGAGGACGATACTTCTGGAACCTCTCCAACCTCTTTTTCTCCTCAACAGACACAATTGGCCCGACCATGGGCTGAGCCGCAATCACGGGCCGCACTGGTATAACACATGAATCATGATCAACTTTCATGACCCAAAATCCCCACCGCGGAGCCGTGATGACACCTAACGTCAACTCGCTAGGCAAGCCAACATTAGTACACAATTACTCATTTTAAAACCAATTTGAAAGTAGTTTAATAATAAATAAAGCTATAGAAATTCAAAATAAATATAATAACTCCAACCACTGACTAATCAAATCCCGGAATCTGGTGTCATAAGTACATAATCATACTAGAAGTTCTACAACCAAATGTCTAAATGAAAATACAACTTTTTGAAGTGAAATAAACAGTAAAACAGGATAAGGAATGGGACATCAGGGGCTTCGATCGGCATACAGTTATACCTTAAGTATCCGTGAAAAGCTAATCCAAGCAAACCTCTACTTGTGTTGCTGGGACAAACACCAGAATCTACACAAGAAGTGATGAAGTGTATCATGAGTACAACCGAACCCATGTACTATGTAAGTACCTCGACGAAGTAGTGACGAGGCTATAACAAGGCACTCACTATAACCTCTGCGAATATAATGGAAATAATAGCAGAATTAGAGGAAAAGCAAGGATTTAACAAAAAATCGAAACTGAAAACACATAATAGAGGGCCGCGGAATAACACATATGCTCAACTCCTCAGTTCAACCCGGGTACAGGTACAATAGTTAAACACAGTAATATATGTCTTCTCTGTTGTAGCGCGTAACCCGATCCACAATTATATATAAATAACTAGTCTTCTCCATTGCGACGTGCAAACCCGATCCACAAACATATATATAAATACCATTGTGGCATGAAACCAAATCCCAAACAGTAATACCAATATCCGTTGCAGCGTGCAACTCGATTCCACTCAATAATACCAATAACCATTACGGCGTGAAACCCGATCCCACTCTCTAATAATATAATAAACGTCTACAACTAACTACTACATAATTCAAATAAAATTAATAAAAGAATTACATAATTAAATACTTAAAGCGGATAAAAGTAGCTATACAATAACACACAAGGTCAAAAAGCAAGTAAAGACAATCAATAAATAAAGGCACGGATACATGGAAACAATTAGCAAATAAAGGCATGTGACAAATAACGACATGAATTTAACACGTAAAGGCAAGTAGAACTTAAAGCATTTAACAAGAAATAACATGGATTAAATAAAGGCAGGAAACAATTGAAATTAATAAATAAATTTCCCAACCCACGTGTTTAACCCGCGACTACATATATACACTCGTCACCGTGCATATATACAGTCCCCATACTTAAATCAAATAGAAACCAACTCATATATACAGTCCCCATACAGTCCCCATATATACGACACTTACCTCTTTGTGTAACCAACTCAACAATCAACCACGATTTTTCCTTTCGACAAGCCTCCAAACCAACCAAATATAGCCAAATATCATTCAAACAATTCAAAATAAGCTTTAGAAACTACCCACAAATGAAAAAGGTTCAACCTTCGATGGAATAAAATAAGTCAACAAAAGTCAACGTCCGGGCTTGCTTGGTCAAAATCTGAGATCCAGACCAAAAATCCAATCACCCCCGCGCCTGGTTATGTAATTTATTTTGCAATCCGACCTCAATTTGAGGTCTAAATCTCAATTTAACAAAATCCCTAATTTTTACCCAATATCCATAATTTTTACCATAGAATTCAAAGATTTGATGTTGAAAACTCATGAAAAGTAATGGGGAATTGAATGAAACTGAATTAGAGTTGCTTACTAATGAAGTTGGGAAGGAAAAGTTCTTAAATAATCGCCTCTAAAGCGTTTGGGGTTGAGAAATGGTGTAAAATGAGCTAAGTCACATTTCTCCCCCTCTTCTACCCAGTTGCAGGTGTCGCATTTGCGATCACCTGTTCGCAATCGTGATGCCCGGAAATGAGACACACAGATCGCAAATGCGATCAGTGAATAAGACCCAACTGCTTTGCAATTGCGAAGCTGGCAATTGTTACCAGTGGTCGCAAATGCGACCAAGATGTTCGCAAAAGCAGTTGTCCACACTTAACAAAAGTGGACATTTTCCTCGCAAATGCGAGGTCACACATCCCAGATCCATGCTAGCAAATGCGATATCTTTATTGCAAAAGTGAGGCTCGTAAATGTGAGCTAGGCCTCACAAATGTGAGATCATCAGTAATGCACCAACAACTGCTGAGCACCAGAAGTTGCAAACTATCCCAAACTCATCTGATACTCACCCAAAACTCACTCGAGCCCATCGGGCTCCAAACCAAACCAGCACACAAGTGTAATAACATCCCATAAAGTTGCTCGCTAACTCAAATAATCAAAATAACATCAAATAACAAGAGTCAATCCTCAAAACTCAAGATTTTTAACTTGAAACTAATTGTCACATAACACGCCGAATTGCGCTCGGAACACCCCCAACCCCAATCAAACATGCGTACAAGTCCAAATACATTATACAAACCTAACGGAATCGTCAAAACGCTGATCAGAGATCGTTTACCAAGGATGTTGACCGTGGTCAACTCAAGTCTTATTTTACGTTAAAATTTTATTTTCTTTAAAATTTTACATAAAAGCTTTTTAAAAAGCGGCTGGGACCATGCACACAAATCAAGAAACATAAAATGAAGCTATGGGAGGTCTCAGATCTTGAATATTAAGGCTACCACTCAAAAACACCTTGTCCAGAGTATGTATAGCTAGAGTCTGACTCCTCCCCTAGCTTGTGAGGTAGTTGGTGCAACCTGAATCAATCCCGCCTGAGCCAAAGTCCCAAACATGCTCAGAATGTGTGCCAAGGTCTCCTGATGTCTAGGGGTAACAATAGGCCCCTCAGGTGCCTGCTCCATAACCAGAGCTACTCCTCGCTCCTCAGTCGCAGCCCTAGGACAACCCCCCACTACGACGGGTGCTTCGCCTTTGCCTCTGCCCCGGCCTCTAGCAACACCGACCCTTGGGGCAGCCTCATCAGTAACTAAAGCTCGTGTACTCACCATCTATGATAGAATATAATGACAAAGGCTCAAACTCCTAAATCAATAATGTTGCACGATAAGGAATGAAAGAAGTAAAATTTTCCTAATAGTTTCGTAGCCTTTCGAAAATAAGTACAGACGTCTCCGTATAGATACGTAAGACTCAACTAAACTTGCTCATGACTTGTAGAACCTATGAGCTTAGGGCTATGATGCCAACTTGTCACGACCCAAATTCCCACTGGAGGGATCTGTCACGACCCAAAATCCAACCACTCGTGATGGTACCTAACTCAACCCGCTAGGTAATCTAGATAACAATAAACACGATTTAATGATAAAGATACGAATCAAAAGTGAAATAACTGACTTTATATAATTCCCCAAGGACTAGAAGTCCAAATCATGAGCTTATAGGATTTAGAATTTATAAAGCTAGTACGAAATAAGTAGATCACATGTTCGAAATATACACAAAAAGATTTGCAAATCTAAAACTACCAAGGACAAGGGGCAGCTATAACCAGAACGCATGTACATATTCAATGCCATCTCCCGCAGTACATAACAACATCATCTCTAAGATCTGCACGCAAGGTGCAGAAGTGTAGTATGAGTACAACCGACCCCATGTACTCAATAAGTATCGTAACTAACCTCGGCGAGTTATTAGAAGCAATAATAATAAATGACACTCGATGTCCTTCTAAAGTTCACAAATTCAAGAAGTATAGAACATATATATGATCAAATCAAGAAAATCTAAGGTAAAACCACCTTGATGCTTACAACTCCTTGTTTTAAAATGTTATTCACATTGAACAATCCAGCATTTAAGGAAGATATGCAAGTAAATCGGGTAAATAGTCAAGGCAATTACAAGAAAAGATGATATGCATTAACCAAATATTAGTCTGTTGCGGCGTACAACCCAACCCATATAACATTAACCAGTTATTCCAGAGCTCACATCAACTAGAAACCCGTCGGTTTCTCACAATCTACGTGTACACCATCAAGAGAGAAATATGAGAGGGTGACCCTAGGTAGATGGATCCATATCCACACACAAGCACGATTTCAATGTGCTATCAGCCCGGCGTGGTCACAGGCTATATCAAAATCCGCCCGCCATGGTCACATGCTTAACCATACAATCTTCTCGGTGTGTTCACAGGAATAACATCACAATCCGCCCGGCGTGGTCACAGGCATAACAACACAATCTGCCCACCGTGGTCACATGCATAACAATACAATTCGCCTGGCGTGTTCACAGGCATCCAGTCCAAATCTTATCGCACAGAAGCAAATATACAAGAATACACGTATATCATGAATGGGTATCAAATTTCATGCTCCTAGACCGGTATAATGACATGCTAAAGTGTAGGCATGTGCAAAGTGTACTATCATAGCTCAAATCGGCAATTTTATTATAGCAATACCAATTATCAAGTTCATTCAGTGAATTAGCCTCTATGTAACTTAAAAATGGCTCAAATAGTTCACAACAATATTACAAATATGAGAAACACTATAGCTTAAGGCTTAACAGTCAATTCTAGGCATATCATAGCATAAGCACTACCCCGATCATGGATAAATATTTGGTGCTTGTACATGGGCTCAATCTGCACACATATGCTCACCCATAACACGTAGCTATCACAAATAACTTAGGCAACTAGTGCCTCAACAATGTTTAGATAAGATACTTACCTCAAACAAGCCAAAGAAAATATCGAGCAAGCCAAACAACACTCTAGAAATTCCATCCCGCGCGCATCAACCTCTGAACGGCTCGAAACTATCCAAAAGCAACTCAAAAGCATCAAAACATGCCATAGGAGACAAACCCAATCAATACAAGTCGACTCTTTAATCAAATACTCAAAGTCAAATAGAAAGTCAAACCCGGGATTGCACCTCAAAATCCAACAAAACTCACAAATTCTGACAACCCATTCAATTGCGAGTCCAGCCATACTAAGTTCACTCAAGTCTGACTCTGAATCGATGTTCAAAACTCAATAATTCACTTTAGAAAAATTTAGACAAAAACCCTCGATTTCTCTTTGAAAACTCATCAATCAAACGCCAAAATCGAAGATGGAATCACAGAATATGTGAATGAAAATCCTCACCAAAATCACCAAAACTCAAGCTCCCCAACTCAAAAATGTGATGAAATACTCACCCCTCGAATAAATAGGAGTTGTTCAGGCATTTACACATCTGCAAATAATAGACACTTTTGCGGTGTCGCTTTTTGCAGCATCACCTCCGTTTCTACGAATAATCACTTAATGCCCGACATATCGCACCTGCGGACTAAGTGCCGCTTCTGCGACAACACAGGGGTGAGGCTTTCTCGCTTCTACGAAAAACCCAACCAAGCTTCCCTCCACTACTGTGCAACCATTCCACCTTCTGTTCTCCCGCAGGTGTGCTTCACACTCTGCATCTGCGACGTTCTCCCCAGCCTAGCCTTTCGCTTCTGCACCAAACAACCACATATGTGCCCTCGTAAATGCGTCCTCTACACCGATATGCGGACACATCCCATCTCTAGCCTTCTTCGCAGGTGCATAAATGACCTCACTTTTGCAACCATCGCATGTGTGTAAAGCCAATCGCAAGTGCACGACATTAGTACCAGCAGCTGCCAGCAACCACACATCACGGGAAAATGGTCTGAAATACGTTTGAAACTCATCTGAGCCCTTAAGCACCCCATCCGAACATACCAACAAGTCCCATAATATAACACTGACATACTCGAGGCATAAAATCACACATAATAACATTAAAACCATGAATCGCACCTCGAATCAAACTTAAATGAATTTTTGAACTTTCTACTTCCAAACCTCGTGCAGAATCATATTAAATCAATTTGGAATGACCTCCAATTTTTCACACAAGTTCTAAATAACGTAACGAACCTATTCCAATTCCTAGAACAACAATACGAACCCGATAATATCGAGGTCAAATTCCGATCATACCTTTGAACTTTCCAAAGCTTCAAATTACCAACTTTTGCCAATTATGGCCAAAACTTTCTAGAAGCATCAAAATGCAAATATGGGCATATTCCCAAGTCCAAAATCACCATTCGGGCCTAACAGAACCATCAAAATTCCGATCCGAGGTCAAATACACAAAAGTCAAACTTGGTCAACTCTTCCAACTTAAAGCTTCCTAGTTGAGAATTATTCTTCCAAATCAATCTCGGATAACCTGAAACTAAAACCGACTATTCACACAAGTCATAATACATCATATGAAGCCACTCAAGACTACAAATAGCTGAACGAAATACAAATGCTCAAAACGATCAATTGAGTCATTATAGGGTCGTGATGGTACATAGTCTCTAAGA
This sequence comes from Nicotiana otophora, assembly GCA_000715115.1. Taxonomy (NCBI): domain Eukaryota; kingdom Viridiplantae; phylum Streptophyta; class Magnoliopsida; order Solanales; family Solanaceae; genus Nicotiana; species Nicotiana otophora. Next base: position 227,506 of record AWOL01S0000800.1, read on the forward strand.
CTAGGTAAGCCTGTCATATGATGATATCAATCAACATATAACAACTTCAAATTAATGAAAAGATATAAAATATGATAATACTGCCAAAATTGGATACAATAATCAGGTTTCTAAAACCCGGTAATACTGATTCATAAGCTCTAAATGGAATACATATCAATTCTCGAGGAGTACAATATTATTTGAAATACATAAATAGTAGAAATAAAGTAAAGAAGATGACTCTGAGGCCTACAAATGGAAGAAAGAGGATACCTTGAAGCCTCCAATAATCACAAGCACGGCTCCCTAGCGATCCGCTTGATCAGAAGTACTTGGATCAACACAAAAATGTGCAGAAGTGTAATTTGAGTACACCACAATCGGTACCCAGTAAGTATCAAGACTAACCTCGGTGAAGTAGTGACGAGGTTCAAATCATATGATACTCACTAGTCAAATAATTTGTGCGACATATAAAAAACATCTAACAACATAATATATAACAGAGACAATATCTACAACCTTTTCTGAACATGTGATAACAACTCAAACAAGTAAAAGCTCAGCTTGACAACAAGTCATCAAATAGAAATATAAACATATGGTACCCCATTCCCATAATTCTATCACAATAATAATAGCCACAAGTATCGCTCCTCCCTGACAATAACAATATTCTGCCTGGTCGTTCCCGTCTGACAAAATAATAATATCCCACCTTGTCTCTCGCGCTTGATAAAATAACAATATCATGCCTTGTCGCTCTTGTTTATCAATATCCCGCCTTGTCTCTCCCATCTGACAAAATAATAATATCCTACCTTGTCGCTCTAGTTTAATAATACTCTCATCACAACAATAACAACATCAATCACAATCTCACGGCAGAAACCTCGTGCCAACATCCCCCCAATCTGCCCAACATGTCCACATCTGCCATGATCACAATAATACAACATGCCAATAATTGTTATCAAGACATAAACTCATAAATGTTGCCCACACAATGCACAAGGACATAACAATAGTTAATACATATGGTTGTTCAATATAAATATATGAAAACAACTAACTCAATGATCAACAACACCACAAATGCCCAACTTGGCAAATTAAGAAAATGATAATCCTAAAACAGGATCTCTAGCATGGAAATATAAGCTCAAGCAGTCATCCAAGGCGAACACATGTATCACAGAGATCTCATAGTCAAAACTATACGATAAAAGCAAATCCCAAGTCAAGTTCAGTCATTTCATACATTTCACCTACATATGAATTCGTCAGCTCACATATATTTATATCAATTTGGTTGCATCAATTTTCATCACAATCAAGCAATTAAAGTCCAACCCTAGGGGTTTGTATCGACCTGGTCGGTCGTTTTGTGTATTTGAGCCTGTTTCCCTTTTTGAAGCTTTCTGTATGTGTATTTGTGATTTTATGACTTGCGGGAGTGGTTAGTTTCGTTTTGGGGATGTTTTAGAATGAGTTGGACCTTTTGGTTCATTATTTTGAAGCATAAGTTAGAAATGTTGACTGAAGTTTGACGTTTGAGAAAATGACCTTAGAATGGTATTTTGATGGCTTCGATAGGTTCGTATTATAATTTTGAACTTGGGCGTATGCCCGATATAGAATGCGGAGGTCCCTAGGTTGATTTGACTGGTTTTGCAAAGTTGGTAATTTGAGGTTTACAAGTTTGACCGTAGGTTGCTTTTAAGGCTATTGGGTTCAGAATATAGTTTTGGGACTTGGAATAGGTCCGTTTTGCCATTTGGAACTTGTCTTCAAAATTTAGTTTCATTCGGAGTTGGTTTGATAGGATTCAGATGCTTAGTCGCAATTTCCTATGTTTTGATGTTCGATTCGTGGTTCTAGATGTTATTTTGGTATTTTGATCGTGCAAGGGAGTTCGTATGATGTTTTTAGACTTGTGTGGATTTTTGGTTTGGAGCCCCAAGGGCTTGGGTGAGTTTCAAACGTGTTTCAGATTAGTTACTAGTCATTTCCAAGTTGCTCTCGTGCTGGTGCCTCAGGTGTCACAATTGCGATCATAGCAGGGGAGTCTCAGGTGTCACATTTGTGATAACTTGATCGCATTTGCGAAGAGAGACTTGAATAGGGTAGGTTCGCAATTGCGACTATTTTGTCGCATTGGCGATGGGAGCAGGCTTCGCAATTGCGAAGTCAGTGTCGCATTTGCGACTTCCCCAATAGGCTTTTAGGAGCCGAAATTGCAAGTCGTTCTTCGCAATTTTGAGGGTTCACGATTACGAATCCAGTATCGCAATTGCGACATCTGCAACTGAACAAAAGGGCTGGGAAGACGAGATTTGATCTCATTTCTCTCATTTTAGTACTAGACTCAGTAGGAGGCGATTTGGAGAGTGGAGTTTCATATACAATCATTGGTTAAGTGATTTTGATCAATTTTGAACTACATTACATGATTATATATGAGATTTAACATCAAAATTATGAGAATCAAAGATAAATTTAGGGAAATTTTGCTTGTGTTTTGAAAAATGACAATTTGGTATTTGAGAGTCGAATTGGAATCGGATTTGAAAAAAATAAATACATATATGGACTCGTGGGGTTATGAATAGTCATGATCTACACTTGGACTCGGGTATTGACCGGGCGAGCCCGGGGTTAATGTTTATTGGCTTTTGTGGAATTGTGTAATGGTCATAGCTTTATTAATCGTAATTAGTTTCTCTTGCATTGTTTGATTATATTAAGTCATTTTTTGTTAGAGTTGAGCCATGTTGAGGCAAATTTTAAAGGGAAAGCTATTTTTGAGTGTTGATTTGACCTAGTTGAGGTAAATATCTTGCCTAACTTTGTTTGGGGAAAACCACCCCTTAGGTTTGGGTTTGATTGTGCTATTTGAAAATTGTAGAAGACGTGTACATGAGGTGACGAATGTGTACACATGCTTATATATATAAAGGTTGAGCGGTTTAGACTCTTAGGTTACTTATAATCATTAATTGAAGTTATTATTGTTTGTTCTATCTTTCGTTGTCAAATTTATTCTTACATGCCTTATTTAAAGTCATTATTACATGTTGTAGTTTCCATTGTCAAGGTTACTCTTATATGCATTCATTTGTAGTTGTTGTTATATGCAATTCTCTCCATTGTTGATTTATTCTCATGTATGTAGTTGCTGATTCAATTTCATGCTATTTCTTTCATTGTTAGGCTTATGTTATGCACTTGAATTAGAAGTTTCCATTTCATGGAAATACCTTCATTGTGGAGTTATTGAAGTTGTAGATGTGAAGGATATTAACACATTGTGGTTGAAGTTGTTGATTATTGAGATATCTTTCCTTGTTGAGTTATTTCACATTTATTTTGTTGTTATTGAGATTCTTGTACACATTGTGGTTGAGTCGTGGGCTATGTGTTGTGGTAACATTGGTATTATTGATTTTGGAAATGTTGTGGCATACGGGCACGTGTGGTGCGAGTTGATTATTATTTTGTGATATTAATGCGCATGCGATGGTATAAGGATAGGGGTTGATTTGCATGTGGCGAGATGCGGTGGGATTTATACGTGTATTGCTAGTAAGGGAATTACTTGAAGCCACACGGTGAGATAACGGGGATAAAGAATGTGTATCTATTTCGGCAAAAATATTTTTAAAAATATAAATGCAAGACTCACGCGGCGATATAAGAAAGATTGTGATTGTAAATTGTGAAATGTGAATATGAGGTGTGGTGCCTTAGATGTGATTCTTGTTGTACATTCTATGTTGGAAAAGCTAGTTGATCGAACAGTTATTTTTATTCCTTCATTTGTCTTACTTGTATTTGACTGTATTTGATTACTTGTGTTACCTTCTACTACTGTCTTTTCTACTATTTGTTTTCACATCAAATAGTATTGTATTTTGAGAATTCTAGTGTACTTCTTAGAGCTTATGACTCAGTTACACCGATTTGGGAAATTTTGTGACTGTTATTCAGTATTAATGATATGATGAAACTTATTAGTTAATTTAACATTCTTAGTCGTTATTTCTGTTAAATTCTCTTGTATGTTAGGCTTACTTGGTCTTAGAGACTAGGTGTCATCACGACATCCTAAGGTGGGAATTTGGGGTCTTGACAGGGTTATTCTCTCGCACTAGGTTAGGCAAGATACTTACCTCAAATAGTGTCAATTCAACACTCAAAACTAGACTTTCCCTTAGAAATCATCTCCCCCTGCTCAAATCCAGCAAATAACGACTCGATAACATCAAACAATACAAAAGGATTCAATTTCAATTAATAAAGTTGCAATATTTACCCAATTCCCAAAAGTCAACAAAAGTTAACCCCAGGACCACCCAGTCAAAACCCGAGTCAAATGGTAGATCCTAACCATCCATAACCGCATGAGTCCATATATGTGATTATATTCAAAATTTCAGGTCAATCGGACGTGATTTGATAGGTTTCGCATCGGTTGTGGAAGTTTAAAGTTCAAAGTTCATTAAAGTCGATTTGAGGTGCGATTTGTCATTTTGATGTTGTTATGAGTGATTTGAGGCCTCGAGTAGGTTCGTGTTATGTTATTGGACTTGTTGGTATATTCGACGGGGTCCCGAATGGCTCGGATGAGTTTCGGATGAGGTTCAGATCACTTTTGTTGTATAGTGCATTGCTGAAGGTTTTTGGTGCTGGTATGATCGCACATGCGGCTGGTTTTACGCAGGTGCGATGGTCGCAGAAGCGACAGAGGAGTCGCAGGAGCGTGAAGGGGAGTTGGGCGTGACGATCGCAGGTGCAGGTGCTTGGACGCACCTGCGCAACCGCAGATGTGGTTCAAGTGCGTAGAACCGCGATCGTAGAAGCGGCTTAAAGACCGCAGGTGCGAGGGATTGATGGGTCAGATGTTTTCGCAGAAGCGAAGTTTTACCGCAAAAGCGGTGGTCGCAGATGCGACGAATTGTCCGCAAATGCGGAATCGCTGAGCAGAAGCTATATTATCGAGGGTTTTGGTTCTTTCTTCATTTTGGGAGCTATGGAGCTCGGATTGGGGTGATGCTTGAGGCAATTTTCACCATATGAATTGGGATAAATATTCTCTACTCGGTTTTGGTTATATTTTAGGAATCTACTTTTGTTTTTGGTAATTGTATTGTGAATTTTAAAGAGGAAATGGGGGGTTTTGGCCTAAAGTTTCATAATGATAATATTTGAGTTTTGAATATCGATTTGAAGTCAGATTTGAGTGAAACTAGTATGGTTGGACTCGTAATTGAATGGGTTGTCGGATTTTGTAAGTTTTATCAGGTTCTGAGGTGCGGGCCTAGGTTGGAAATTTTGGCCGATTGTGGACTTTTGATTAAAGATTCGACCTTTTTCATTTGGAATTATTTCATTGGGCTTTATTTGATGTATTTGGGTTGCGTTTTGGATAGTTTTGAGCCGTTTGGAGGCCGCTATACGTGTGATGGCATATTTGGAGCATCGCTTGGCTTGCTCGACATTGGTAATTGCTTGTTCGAGGTAAGTAACTCTTCTAATCTTGGATCTGAGGGTATGAAACCCCGATATACGTGTTATGTGATTTGTGTTGAGGTGACGCACATGATAGGTGATGGGCGTGCACTCTGTGAATTGGGACTCTGTTGTTTCCATGGCACTGTATAGTGGTCCTAATTTGTTGATGTCCGTGTTTTTCAGCATGTGATAAAATAACTGAGATGTTAATCATGCTAGATACCATGTTTAGGATTTATGATGATACTGCTAGGACCCAAAGTGGTCGTTTCTTGCTGCTATTTCACTATTTTTAGTGATATTTCGTACTCAGTCATATTCATGCATTCATATCATATCTCAGTATCAGTTGTTATTTATTGATACATCATATTATTGTTGTCGTGCTAGTTTCATGACATTGTGAGCCTGTGAGTAAAAATGGAGAGATTGATAACTGAGTGAGGCCGGGGGCCTGTTTGTGAGGATATTGATACTATAGCACGTGAGTTGTCCATGCCGCACATGAGTTGTCTGTGCAGATCCAGATATTGATATTATGGCACGTGAGTTGTCAGTGCATCACGTGAGTTGTCCATGCGGATTATAGCGCTTGGGCTATAGGAGCCCCTCCGAAGTCTACATACCCCCAGTGAGCGCGATTGATTTTATTGAGGGATGGATCTTCCCTGGACATGGATCTTGTCCGAAGCATTATATACCTGGAGATAGATCTTCTCCACGGGCTGGATTGTCTCTACTCGGTACTGGGTGACTGATGATGACTTGATGTGTATACTCCAGGATGGATCTTCCCTGGGCTGGATTGGCGATATACAGTACCCAGTGATTGAGCATGATGAATGGAATGTGTGAGAAAGTGAGAATGAGTACTCTGAGAGTGTGAGTACATGAGTTCATCTCTGAGATACATTGCATTGACATGCACCCATGACATACATGCATAGAGATGTATTTTTCTCATGTTGTACGGTATCACGTCATTCGTGATTTCTCACATATGTTGACACATGGGCATAGTGATGCATTTGTTTTACATTGTTATCTGAAAATAAAATAAAACATCTTATTTATTATTGAAAGGATTTTTGGGAAAAATTATTGTTTTCAAACTTATTCATATTTTTGGCAATTTCGAGAAACGATTTGGGTTTTCATTGATGTACTTGAAAGGCAAAACTATTTTCAGAAATCATAATTTTGCTGAGCATTTTTATCTCTGAGTTACTTCTTGTATTATTTGCTTTACGTTGTTATGGACTGTTTTTGGCTATTGGTGTGGACTCGACCTTGGTACAAGCTCGTCACCACTTTCAACCTAAGGTTAGGTTTGTTACTTATTGAGTACATGTGGTCGGTTGTACTCATACTACACTTCTGCACCTTGCATGCAAATATTGGCCGTTGATGTTGCTGCGTTCGTTGGGAGCTAGATCTGAAGATATACCTGCATTTTGGTTGTAGCTGCCTCTTGTTCATGATAGCCTTAGATTCATAAAACTCTATTTATGTACTTTTCAAACAGATGATGTATTTACTTCATACCTATTTTGTATATTCTATTCTTAGAAACTCATGATTTGTACTACCAGTTCTTGGGCAATGTAGAAGGTTTTGCTTTACTTAAATTGCTTTAATAATTATTTATAGAATTGGATAGTTGATAATTGTCTTACCAAGCGGGTTGGGTTAGGTTCCATCACGACTAAACGCATTTTGGGTCGTGACACAGATAGCTACAAAGTCAACTCACGATCAAACTTAGGAAATTTCTAAGCTTTTAAATTGCCAAGTTTCGGTAGAAAGAGTCACATCAATCTAGGGACCTCCAAATCAAAATATAGGCATATGCCCAAGTCTACAATGACCATATGGACCTATTAGAACCAATAAAATAGGAATCCGAGATTAGTTTCAAAAAATTTAAGCCTTGGTCAACTCTCCAACCTAACTTCCAAAAATAGAACTAGGTGTTCCAAATCAATCCAAAACTTCCCCGAAACAAAACCAACTATCCCCACAAGTTAAATAACTACAAATACACATACGAGAAGTATCAAATAGAGAAATGGGGCTCAAATACACAAAACTACTTCCAAGTCATTACAGAATCGATACCTATTATCTACATCGAACGCACTGAATCGTTTTGCAATGTAACTCGGCCCTTTTGCAAGACCTTTAACGTCCTTTAAGATGGTAGATGTGGCTTCCAACTCCTTTACCTAAACAAATAAAAGATACAACTATAAACGTGAATATCTGTACAAGGAAAGTAATTTAACGTAATGAGTGACTTAGTCCTACTAATTACTTGCTCTTTGAACCGCTGATGAAATGTATCAAACTGCAAACGGTCAAGTTGATGTTGTGTCAGACGACGCTTATGATGTGCTCTTTGGATTTCAACAATATGTTACCTATCATTTAACTCGCATATAAATTTTGTTATCAAATAAGTAATATGCATATATTCAATAATAGATATACCACTTATTTTTTATAATTATCAACCACTTCTAACTCGCAATTGAAAAGCACATGCCGATGTGCTTGCAACCATCTTTTCTCATCCAACTCAAATACATCTACTTTACCGTACGACTCCCCAACAGTAGAAAAAAGACATTGTTCTTTACTAGTCTCTTGCTCAATCCCATCACTATAATTTTTTGAACAATAAGACCTTGAATCCCCACCCTCCAAATATCCTGAGCGAAATTCCATACACTCATTTTGTATGTATGCTTCGGCTATTGAACCTTTTGGGAATGCACGATTACAAACATATGACTTTAAAGTACCCAGATACCTATGTAATAAAGTAATGTTATTAGTTTCATAGTAGAACATTTAACAACTAAAGATATATAATAAAGATTCAATGATATTCTTCATACCTCTCAATTGGGTATATCCATCGATACAGTACTAGCCCCGCATGTTTAGCCTCAGTTCCCAAGAGAATAACCACGTGTATCATAACAGTAATGAGTCCTGGGAAGAAGAGTTTCTCCATAGTAGACAATGTTTCTGGAATTTGTTTTTCAAGAAACTTTAACTCTTTTAGTATTAGCTCTTTGATACATAGAACACCAAAAAATGTTCATAATTCAATTAAATTGAACTAACTTTCTTATATATTGATCTTTTCTAGGCAAGAAGAAGCTGTTCTTACATTATAACATGACAATCATGAGTTGTAGCCCATATATCTTTCGTTTGCGAATGCAACACGAGTTATTAGACGCATAGCCATCTGGAAACTTGCCATTTTGTAGTACTTCATAAAATAACTCTTTTTTCTTTGGAGACATTGTGAAAAAAGTAGGAGGAAGATATGCTCTCCCACTATCTTGATATTGAAGTCATAAGCTCGGTCTTATTATAACTCTTTCAAGTCCAACTGAGCTTCTAATTTGTCTTTAGCGTTTTACCAAGATCTAATAGTGTATAAATTATGCTATCACACACATTATTTTCTATGTGCATTAATTCAAGATTATGACGCATCAAATTAAATTTCCAATAAGAAAGATCGAGAAAAATACTCCTCTTTTCTCCATGTGTGTTTTCATCACCTCACTTACCCTCTCACTCGACTGGGTGAGAGTAAATTTTATATCTTTAACTTGATTCAGCAGTAGTGACCTAGATACTGGACAAGGTGCTTGTCTTGTTTCTCTAGTCCCTTCAAATGATTTTGCATCATCTAGATGTTTTTTGTCCTGACTTCAGGAAGCACTAATGCCCCATGTATCAAAACTTTCTACCATGTATGAGCCTTCTAGATTGAGTATTTATGTTATAAGAAAGGCATGTAAATCGACCATAATTTCACCATCTAGAGAGAGTACCATATGCTAAAAAATCATATATAGTCCACATGAGAGCTGCTCGCATATGAAATATCTCCTTAATAGAGGTATCATATGTGTTTACCCTAATATTCTATAATTCATTTAACTCTTCTATTAAAGGATTCAAAAAGACATCAATATTATTGTCAGACGCTTTTGGTCCAGGAATAAGTAAGGATAGAATGAGAAACTTTTGTTTCATGCACATCCATTGTGGAAGATTATATAGCTTTAAAATCACTAGTCATGTACTGTGAACAATTATCATTGTGCTAAATGGATTAAATCCATCAGAAGCTAATCCTAGGCACATATTGTGAGGATCTCCAGCAAATTTGGGATATTTACTATAAAAAAAATTTTAAAGCTTTAGAATCTGCAAGATGTCCTAGAACTTCATCTTTGTTGTGCTCTTCATGATGCCATCATATTGCTTAAGAAGTTTCTAAAGATATAAACAATCTTTGTAGCCTTTGTTTTAAAGGAGAATACCTTAGGACCTTGACTGAAACTTTTCTAGCATCATTTTTCCATCTAGAAGCCCCACAAACTTTGCATTCATTGACATTTTTATTAGCATACTCTTCCCTAAAAATCATGCAATTGTTGGGACAAGCATTGATTGTTTCATACTTTAAGCCCAAGCCTTCAACAATCTTTTAGGTCTTATAGAAAGAAGGAGGCAATATTTCCCTGCCAGGCAGCGCATCCTTCAATAGTCCAAGCAAAGCATTACAAGATTCATTTGACCATTTAAACATGAAGTTTTTACAACACATATGCAGCAAAAAGGATAATTTGTTAAACTTCTTACATCCAAGATATAGTTCTTCATTTGCCTCCTTCATGAGCCATTCAAACTTAACCACCTCTGGATGAGGTTGATTTCTAGATAGATGAGCAGTAGTCTCTTTTAAGTTATGCTCCATGCCCATCCTTTCACTAACGTCAGTATCCATGAACTGTGTAAAGCCTCCAAAGGTAGCATGTATCGTTTCTCTCATATCATCGCCCCTTAGAGTTGGCTGGCTGCAGTTATTTGCTAGAGCATTGTTTGATACCTTTAGAGACCCCCCATGATAAAACCAAGTGTCATATGATGGCATAATACCATTAACCAAAAAATAATATTATGTTGTAGCTCGATTTACTTGATGAATAAGCACACACTTCGTACAAGGACATGCAATTGGTTTTCCATTTTGTTTTACAGAAAAGGTATGGTTTATAAAATCCTCTACTCCATCCAAATATTCTTTACTAACTCTATCACAATTACTGCAAGAGCTAAAAATCCGTCAGTAAAAAGGGGGAATTAATCAAAAATGTAGTTCAAATAAAACAACCTTCATATTAGTAGGTAATTCCATAGCTCAAAGATAATATTTTAACAATTTAAACTATCCAACATAAATATATTATGAATAGAATTTTTACAATTAAAACTATCGCACAGTTAAACTATCTCTAATTTCTTCTATGGTTTTCACATATTGGTTTATAAATTTTTTCATAATAGAATTATTAAACTTATAAATTATACTCCTTCTATGGTTTTCACATATTGGTTCGTAAACTTTTGAAAAATAAAATTATTACCGTATAAATTATAGAAGTACCATATGTCATATATGTTAAAATTTTCCAAACTTACTACTCCTATTTTTTGACTCTCCAGCTATATACTCCATTTTTATCAATTATTTTATAACTCTATTGTTCACTAAGTGTCAGTTTTACTAGTTCCTTTTTCTATTCTACAAAAAATACTATTCCTGAAATTAGAAAGGATCAAAATTTCATATGGTTAAAATGAACACTTGAAAGAACAATAATACTACATGTCACGACCCAAAATTCTACCATAACGGTCATGATGGCACCTAGTTCCTAAGACTAGGTAAGCCTATCACAAGACGAGACCAAATAGGACATGATAATTCAAATATTAAATGAAAGCTGAAAAGTGCCATAACATAACCAAACGGGAATACAATAGTTATAAATCCCAAAACCTGATAATACTGAGTCATAAGCTCTACATAGAGTACACAAGATGTCTCAAAAATAAATTACTGTTTGGGTTACAATAAATAGTAGCAAATGAAATAAGATGGTGACTCCGAGGCTTGCGAGCAGAACAACAGGTATACCTTGAAATCTCCAACAGCTCGGCACCACTCTCTAATGATCAGCACGGTCTGAGGTACCTGGATCTGCACAAAGAATGTGCAAAAGCGTAATAGGAGTACACCACAGTCGGTACCTAGTAAGTATCAAGACTAACCTCATTCAGGTCACTCAAAGTAACCTACTCGAGCTTTGCCCTTTGTATAGTATGTAAATGTATTCATTTCCTCTGCATTGACACGATCAATACTACTATCGGAGTCTGGTCCCCTACCCCACAAAGTAGCTTGATGGCCGAACCACTCCCAAGGCGAATAGTGCCCTAGGGGCCGACCCGGCACCGACCGGCTGAGACTCCCGCGCAGTAGGAGCGGACTGAGTCGGTATTCGTCTACGAGAAGTGGATTAGTGACGAGGTTCAAGTCGAGATAACTCACTAGTCAAATAACATGTGCAAGATATTAATATAAACTTACAACGGAGAATATAATAGAACAAATATCAACCAAGAGTGGGGCATGTGATAACATGGCAAATCAATCAACATTTCATAAAACACGAAATGAAATCATTTAAGGAAAATAAGAATATGTTCAAAACATCAATCCGTTCCAACACATAAGTAACATCAAGGATCACCCCGAAATACCACATATCATCATCAACAAGTCCTTCTTTGGTCATCCTGTGAGCTTCACAATGAAATATTTCTCCTTTATATAGCTACACGTGCATAAGCCACCCTTATCTATCCGCGTTCCCATCACAATGAAATATTCCCTTTATATTGCTACACGTGCATAAGCCAGACTTATATTGCCGCATGCACATCAATACACACCACCCTTATGTCGCTGCAAGCGCATCTCTCCACCCTTATACTCGAAACAACATCAATCAAATCACACCTCATGTCCATATGTGACACAATATCACAAAACAATAACATTCCAAGAAAGACATCAAGGTATATCCCTTGGCTCAACAACAATATGCACAGGAATCATAATAATAATAATAACAATATAAGAGTGCGGGGAGTAGCAACAATAAAATGTATTTCATATAACAAACAACCCAACTCAAGGCATATTAATCGCCTAAGGTCTAATCCGGTTAATTGCCACACATACGCCCGTGTACACACTCGTCATCTTACGTACATGTTGTTCACATAGTACAAATAATGCATATTAGACTAAATCCTAAGGGAAAACTTTTTTCACACAAAGTTAGGCAAGATACTTAACTCAAATAGCCTCAATCAGTACTCTAAAAATGCTTTTCCGTTCAAATTCACCCCCGTTTGGCTCAAATCTAAATAAAATGACTTAATAATATCAAACAATGCAAGAATAACCAATTTCAATTAATAAAGTTGAGATCTTTACAAAATTCCTAAAAGGTCAAAAAGGTTAACACATGCTCGCCTGGTCAAAACCCGAGTTGAAGGGTAGATCTCGACTACCCATAACCTCACGAGTCCAAATATATATTTGGTTTTATAATCCGAGTCCACGTGGACTCTCAAATCTTAAATTTTCATTTTTGAAACTATAGTAAAACAAACCCAAAATTTCTTTTCAAATCAAATGGATTACATGTTAAAATTCATAAATAATCATAATATAATATCAAAGTTGAGTCAAAATCCCTTACCCAATAGCTTTGTGTGAAAATCCCCTCGTAAAATCGACTCCCGCCATAGTCTAGGGCGCAAAGTGTGATAAAATGAGACTAAGTCCTGAAATCCCATCTTTTGTTCAACTGCAGAAGTCGCAAATGCGACCTGATGTTCGCAAATGCGACCAAATAATCACAAATGCGAGTCCTGCTGAGCCTAGGGAATGTCGCAAAAGCGACAAAGACTTCGCAAATGCGAAGCCAGTCCCCATTTGCAAAAGTGACCCCTTGATCGCAAATGCGGTCATCCCTACTCAGTAGACCTATCACAAATGCGATCCAGTAGTCCGCAAAAGGAAACACCCCAGCACCCAGCCAACCTTGCAAATGCGGTCACCGCAAATGCAAACTGGTGCTTACATTTGCGATAACTACAGCACCAGCACATCAGCAACTATGAACCAAGTCCAAAACATTACGAAACATGTCCGAAAATCATCGAGCCCTCGGGCCTCCACACCAAATATCCATACAAGTCTAAAAATATCATACGAACCTGCTTGCCAACTCAAAGCACCAAAATAACATCAAGAACCACGAATCAAACACCAAAACACATAGAACACATAATGAAACTCAAGAATCGATAAAGACACAACCAAGCGTCTGATTCCTACCAAACCAAACTCGAAATGACACCAAACTTTGCACAAAAGTTCCAAATGAGAAAATGGACCTATTCCAAGTCTCGAAACTAAAATCCAAACCTGAGTGCCATAAAGTCAACCCATGGTCGAACTTAGGAAATATTAAACCTTCAAACTTTTGGGAAAACGAGCCAATTCAACCTAGGAACCTCCGAATCCAATTACGAGCATATGCCTAAGTTTAAAATCGCCATATGAACATATTGGGACCATCAAAACACCGTTACAAGGTCGTTTTCATAAAAGTCAAACCTCGGTTAATACTTCCAACCTAAGCTGTCAAACTAAGAACCAAGCATTCCTAATCAATCCAAAACATCCCCGAAACCCAATCAATCATCCCTGCTAGTCACACAAAACAATACACATGCAGGAAGATAATGGGGCTCAAATACACAAAATGACAAGTCGGGTCATTACATACTCCCCCTCATAAACAAACGTTCGTCATCGAACGAGTATAGATAAATACCTGAAGTGACAAAAAGGGGAGGATATCGGCTCCACATATCATACTCGGTCTCCCAAGTCACCTCCTCGACCGGTTGATCTCTCCATTGGACCTTCACCGATGCAGTGTTCTTCGACCTCAACTTCTGAACCTGCCTGTCCAAAATAACTATCGGCACCTCAACATAAGTCAAATCTTTATCCAACTGCACCGAGATAAAATCTAACACATGTGATGGATCACCATAGTACTTCCAGAGCATGAAAACATGGAATATCGGGTGAACTCTCGATAGTATGTGTGGCAAAGCAAGTCTATAGGCCACCTCACCAACCCTCTCTAGAACCTCAAAAGGAACACTATACCGAGGGATCAACTTGACCTTCTTTCCGAACCTTATCACAACCTTCATGGGTGATACTCTTGAAGAACCCTCTCACCCACCATAAATGCCACAACACGAGCCCTTCTATCAGCATAACTCTTTTGCCTAGACTGCACTGTACAAAGCCGCTCCTGAATCAACTTCACCTTCTCCAAGGCATCCTGAACCAAATTAGTGCCCAACAATCTAGCCTCCCCAGGCTCAAATCAACCAACCGGAAAACGACATCGCCTCCCATATAAGGCCTCGTATGGAGCCATCTATATGCTCTACTAATCATTATTGATGTAGGAGAACTCTACTAGCAACAAACATTGATCCCACTAACCCCCTAAAATCAATAACATAGGCTCGTAACATGTCCTCCACATTCTTAATAGTGCACTCGGACTGCCCGTCCGTCTGTGGAAGGAATACCATATTCAGCTCAACCTGTGTGCGTAACTCACACTGTACGGCTCTTTAAAAATACAATTTGAACTATATGCAACGATCCAACATAATAGACACTTGCACAATATGAAGGCGAATAATATCACGAAGATAAATCCAAGCCAGCTGCTCTAAAGTGTAGGTAGTCATGACTGAAATGAAATGTGCAGACATGGTCAGTCTTTTCATAATTACCCATACAATGTCGAATCTCCTCAATGTCTGCAGTAGCCTAACCACAAAATCCATAGTGATACGCTCCCACTTACACTCCTTAATATCAAGATTCTGAAGCAACCGACCTGGTCTCTAATGCTCGTACGTAACCTGCTGACAGTTCAAACACCGAGCGACATACTTCACAATATCTTTCGTCATCCTTGTCCACCAGTTGTGATGTTTCAAATCATGGTATATCTTCACAGTGCCCTGATGAATGGAACACCGCGAACTATGGGTATCCGCAAGAATCAACTCCTGCAACCCATCCATATTGGGCACACAAATCCAGCCCCGAATTCTGAATACCGCATCATCACCAATAGTAACCTCCTTAGTATCACTGTTTTGCACTGTGTTGTTAAGTACATGCAAGTGGGGATCATTATATTGATGTGCCTTGATCCGCTCAAACAAAGACGATTGTGAAACCATACAAGCAAGGACCGTGATGGGCTCTAAAACATCCAACCTCACAACCCTATTGGCCAAAGCCTTAACATCCAAAGCTAATGGTCTATCCCCAACTGGAATAAATGAAAGACTCTCCATGCTCTCAACCTTCCTACTTAAAGCATCGTCCACCATATTTCCATTTTCGGGATGATAAAGAATGGTGATATCATAGTCCTTTAGTAGATCTAACCACCTTTGTTACCTCAAGTTCAAATCCTTTTGCATGAATAAGTGTTGAAGACTCCTGTGATCCGTAAACACCTTGCAAGATATGCCATACATATAGTGCCTCCAAATATTAAGAACGTGAACAATGGTTGCTAACTCCAAATCGTGCACTAGGTAGTTCTTCTCATGGGGCTTCAACTGACGCAAGCATAAGCAATCACTCTACCCTCCTGCATCAACACATATCTAATGTCAATCCATGAAGCATCACAATAGACTTTATATGAACCCGATGTTGAAGGTAAAACCAGAACTGGAGTTGTGGTCAAGGCAGTCTTGAGCTTCTTAAAGCTCTCATCACACTCGTCGGACTACCTGAATGGGGTACCCTTTTAAGTCAATCTAGTCAAAGGAGCTACGATGGATGAAAAACCCTCTATGAAACAACGATTATACCCAGCCAAGCCTAGAAAACTCTGGATCTTAGTAGCAGTAGAAGGCTTGGGCCAACACTGAACTACCTCAATCTTTTTCGGATCCACCTTAATCCCCTCGCTGGACACCAGGTGGCCCGAGAATGTCACTGAGTCTAACAAAACTCGCACTTGGATAATTTAGCATATAGCTTCTTATGCCTCAAATCTGGGGTACAATCCTCAAGTGCTGCTCATGCTCCTCTCGAATGCGAGAATACACTAATACTTCATCAATAAACAAAATAATGAATGAATCTAGATACAGCTAAAACACGTTGTTCATCAAGTGCATGAAAGCTACTAGGCATTGGTCAGCCCAAAACATATCATCAAAATCTCATAGTGGACATAACAGGTCTTGAAAGCCGTCTTCTTAATATCCGAAGCTCAGATCTTCAGTTGATGGTACCCCGATTTGAAGTCAATCTTCGAGAAAACCCTAGCACCTTGAAGCTGATCAAATATATCATCAATATGTAATAGCGGGTACTTGTTCTTGATGGTAACCTTGTTCAGCTGCCTGTAGTCAATGCATATTCTCATAGAGCCATCTTTCTTATTCACAAATAGAACTAGAGCACCCCCAAGGTGAAACACGCATTCCGATGAAACCTTTATCAAGAAACTCCTAAAGTTGTTCCTTTAATTCCTTCAACTTAATTGGTTGCCATGCTATATGGTGGAATAGAGATGGGTGGAGTGTCTGGCACTGAGACAATACCAAAATCAATATCCCTATCAGGTGGCATGCCCGGTAGGTCTGCCGGGGACACATTCGGAAACTCCCTCACTACCAGATCTGACTCAACGGTAGGAGTATTAGCACTAACATCCCTCACAAAGGCTAAATATGCCAAGAACCCCTTCTCAACCATATGTTGTGCCTTCAGAAAAGACACCACTCTAGTAGAAACATGACACAATCAACCAACATCGCGTGATAATCAAGAATAGCGTGATATGGGGACAACTAATCCATGCCCAATATAATATCAAAGTCCACCATATTAAGTAATAGAAGGTCATCCCTAGTCTAATAGACCCCCAATAGTGACCAAGAAAGAACGATAGACCCGGTCTACCTAATAGAATCCCCAACGAGTGTAGACACATAAACAAGA
The DNA here is from genome assembly GCA_000715115.1 of Nicotiana otophora. Lineage (NCBI taxonomy): Eukaryota > Viridiplantae > Streptophyta > Magnoliopsida > Solanales > Solanaceae > Nicotiana > Nicotiana otophora. The sequence continues at coordinate 245,030 of AWOL01S0000800.1, forward strand.
GTACTCAAAGAATCATGAGATATATCCAAATAGGGAGATAAATAGGATGACACATATGTATATGTGGAACCCATATCAAATAAAACTGATGCATCTCTATGACAGACCGGAACAATACCTGTAATGACAGCATCCGATGCAACAACCTCAGTCTTACTAGGGAAATCATAATAACGGGCTTAGCCTCAATTTCAAGGATATACCTCTACCCGCCTGTCCTCCACCTCTAGCTGGCTATGAAGGTGGAGTGGAAACTGGATCAGAAACCACAAACTGAGTACCCTGCAGAGGTCAACACCTCCAAAGTCTGGGACAATCTCTCACCATGTGCCTAGTATCACCACACTCGAAACAACCCCTCTATAGGCGTGACTGCTGGTACTGAGTCTGCACTGGATGTCTAGAATAATCGATGTAGGAACCCCATGCAAGAGGTACATTGGAATATGGATGTCCAAAATGAGTATTCTGAGGTCCCTGACTAGATGTTGGAACACCATATAAATAATGCCGCCATATCTTAAGTGCATGGATAACTGCAGTTAACTCAAGGTCGTGGGTCAGATAATTCCTATCGTGCTTACTCAACTGACTTGAAGCTTATGCAGTTACCTTTCCATGTTGCATCAGGATACATCCTAAGCCGACACCTGAGGCATCACAATACACGTCATAACCCTCTGGACCTTCTTGAAGTGTTAGAACTGGTGTTAAGGTCAATCTATTCTTAAGCTCTTGGAAAATCTGCTCGCAAGCCTATGTCCACTAAAACTTAGCTGCTTTCTGAGTCAGCTTTGTCAATGTTATCGAAAGGGAAGAAACACCCTCTATGAACCTCCGGTAGCCTGCTAAGCCTAGAAAGCTACGAACCCCTGCCGGAGTTGTAGGTCTAGGCCATAATTTGACGGCCTCAATCTTCTGAGTGTCTACCTTTATAGCTTCATCGGATACAATATGCCCCTTGAATGCTACAGACTTCAACCAAAAGACACATTTACAAAACATAGCATACAACTTACGATCACAGAGGGTTTGGTGTACTGCTCACAGTTGGTATGCATGCTCCTGCTCTAAACTTGAATAAACAAGACTATCATCAATAAATACTATTACGAACAGATCTAAAAATGGCCAGAATACACTATTAATCAAGTCCATAAATACGGCGGGTGCATTTGTCAACCGAAGGACATGACAAGGAACTCGAATTAGCCATGTCAGGTACTGAAGGCTGTCTTCGGAATATCTTTCTCCTGAACTCTGACCTGGTGGTACCCCGACCTCAAGTCTACGTTTGAAAGGCATCTAGCCCCCTGTAACTGATCAAACAAGTCACCGATCCATGGAAGTGGATATGTATTCTTAATAGTTACCTTGTTCAGCTGCCTATACTCAGTACACATCCTTAGTGAGCCGTATTTCTTCCGCACAAATAGTATCGGTGCACCCCAAGGTGAGGTATTGGGTCTGATGAAACCTTTCTCCAGCAAATCCTTTAACTGCTCCTTCAACTCCTTCAATTCGGCAAATGCCATTCTATACAGAGGGATGGATATTGGTAGAGTTTACAGAAGCAAATTGATGCTAAAATCAATCTCTCGCTCTGGAGGAATAATTGGAAGCACATATGGAAACACATCTGCATACTCTCTGACTACAGGAATAGACTGAAGTGTAGGTATCTCATTATCTGCATCTCTAACTCACACGATATGATAAATGAACCCTTTGGCGATCATTTTCCTCACCTTCAAATAGGAAATAAACTTACCTCCGGGTGTCGCTGTATTACCAACCCATTCAAGGGTTGGCTTACCCAGAAAATGAAATATGGCTGCCTTTGCTCGGCAATCAACTGTGGCATAACAAGCTGTAAACTCGTCCATGCCCATGATAACATTAAAATACATCATCTCTAGCGCAACTAGTTCGGTTGAGGTTTGACGACTAGTAACTGTCACCACACATCCTCGGTAAACCCGTCTAGAAATAATCGGTTCGCCGACCGGTGTAGATACCGCAAAAGGATCACATAGTATTTCAGGCACTATACCAAACTTCCCCATGACAAATAGGGTAATATAAGATAATGTAGATCCTGGATCTATCAAGGCATAAGCATCGTGATATCAAATGGTCAATATACCTACCACAATGTCTAGAGAAGACTCATGGTCATGTCGACCCACTAAAGCATAGATATGGTTCTGATTACCACCTTAACTAGAACCTCTACCTCTGTCTCTACCTCTACTAGTCGAAGATTCAGACTCTTGCCCTGAAGGATGCACGAACATAGATGATCTTGTTGATGATCTCGTTGGTTGTGCCATACCCCCAGAATCTCTATTTGGGCAATCTCGAACCATATGCCCCAGACGCTCACATGTATAACAAGCGTCGGAACCTGCTCAGCATTGACTCAAGTGTCCTCTACCATAGATGTCACACCGTGGCAGAAATGACCATGTCTACCCTGAACCTCGCTGTTGCTGCAAACCCGGCACCCCTAAGCTATCACCTGGTCATGACTGAGTATAGCGGTCCTACCTGTAACCCTATAACTGAGGCGGTGGAGACCTACGTGGCCGTCTGAAGTACTGGGGTCTATAACTACCTCGAGATAGCTCCTGAGACCTGGCAACTCTCATCCCATGTGGATGTATTTGCAGATCATAAAAGCTTGCAATATATCTTCAAGAAAAAGGAGTTGAATTTACGATAGAGGTGATGGCCAGAGTTATTGAAAGATTACGATGTTGACATTCTCTACCATCCAGGGAAAGCTAGAAAGATTCATCAATTGTCTTGTGTGGGGGTTCGGTTAGTACATTCTAACGATGATGTAGTTGTACTCCAAAACATTGCAAAATCATCCATTAGAGCTGAAGTAAAGGAAAGGCAGTACGAGGACCCAGAGTTGGTCAAGTTGAGAGAGCGAGTTCCGCAGTAGAAGAAGCCGTTGTTAGAGCTCAAACAAGATGGGGTTACAAGATATAGGGGTCATCTATGTGTGCTAGATGTAGCAGGGCTAAGAGACTGTATTATGGAAGAGGCACATTATTCGTGGTACTCCATTCATCCTGGGTCGACGAAGATGTATCGTGACATTAAGGATGTGTACTGGTGGAACTATATGATGAAGAACATTGTTGAGTTTGTCGCCAAGTGTCCTAGTTGCCAGCAGGTGAAGGTAGAGCACCAGAAGCCCGGAGGGCTAATGTAGACTATAGAGATCCCAACGTGGAAATGGGAGGCGATAAACATGGACTTTGTCATAATTTTGCCTCATTCTCATCGTAAGTTCGATTATATATGGATGATAGTCGATAGGCTCACAAAATCAGTCCATTTCCTACCGGTCACATCTACATATACAGTCGAACATTATGCGAAGTTATATATTAAGGAGATAGTGCGGCTACATGGAGTACCAGTATCTATTATATTTGACAGCGGGGCCAAGTTTACAGCTCATATCTGGAGGTCATTTTAGAGAGGTCCAGGGACTCAGGTGAATCTCAGCATAACTTTTCATCCACATACTGATGGACAAGCCGAACGGATAATTCAGACGCTCGAGGATATGTTACGAGCATGTGTGTTGGATTTTAAAAGAAGTTGGGATGAGCATCTACCTCTTATCGAGTTTGTATATAATAATAATTACCACTCCAGTATCCAGATGGCTCCGTATGAGGCTTTGTATGGGCATAAGTGCAGATCTCTTATAGGGTGGTTTGATGTTGGAGAATCTGGGTTACATGGGCTAGACTTGGTTAAGCAGGCCGTAGAGAACGTAAATCTCATCCAGGAGCAAATGTTGATAGCTCAGAGTAGTCAGAAGTCATATTCTGACGTGCGGCGAGGAGACTTATAGTTCGGGGTTAATGATTGGGTATTGTTAAAGGTGTCATCTATGAAGGGCGTGATGAGGTTTGCCAAGAAAGGCAAGCTTAGACCATGATATATCGGGCCTTATAGGATTATTCGAAAAGTGGGCCGAGTAGCTTATGAGTTATATTTTCCCTTAGAATTGGAGTCTGTCCATCCGGTTTGTTATGTATTTATGATACAGAAGTGCATTGGGGATCCTACCTGAATGGTACCCACTGATGATGTACAGATCACAGAGGACTTTATCATATGAGGAAGTTCCAGTTGCCATCCTAGATCGACAAATGCGCCCATAGACTCGATGAAATAAGGAGGTAGCCTTCGTGAAAGTTTTATGGAGAAGCAAGAACGTGGAAGAGATGACGTGGGAAGCGTAGGAAGAAATGAATTCTAAATACCCCCACCTATTTCAAACTGAAGATATGGCTCGAGATGGGATACTTCAACACAGTTCTATTCAAGCCAGTAGGTCATCAGGTAAGCTCTTATTTTTTACTTTCTGTATTTATTATTGACGGCCGTGTGAGGCCAAGTGTTGCTATTTATAGACATTGGCCATGTGTGGCATATATAGTATGTTTTCTGGCTGCGTGTAGGTTGGTTTTAGTCTAGTGTATGGAGGAGAATCTGGCAATGTTTTCCCAAGTCTCTAAGAGTAAACATTCGAGGACGAATGTTCCTAAGGGGGGGAATGAAGTTACACCCCATATTTTCATACATAAAAGTGTGTCGTAAGCAAAGTAATGTAGGACCAAAAATAAGATAATCTTTGAAAGTATATTAAGTAAGTTAATCATGTTACCTCGGAGGTTAAAAATATTGAAGATCATGAACAACAAGTACAGAGAGGGTTGGAAGGCTTAGAAGCTAAAGGAATTGAAGAAAATAATGTTTCGTCGAAAGTTGACAAGTTGGGAATGTTATAACATATACTTTTGGGGTGCGACTGGGTGCTTAACATTATAAGGAGGTTAGTTTATGATTTATTTTAGTTGTATGATAGTTGTGTGTTATGATTTTAAGTGAAGCGAATTGTGAAACAAAAGTCAATGAAAGTCATCACAAGTTACGTTCATAAGTTTTACTGAAATTTAGGTCAAATGTCACTGCACTTTTCTCCTAATATACTTAAAGTTATGGGGTGATCCACCCATCAAATTGAAGATCTATGAGTCTATTTTCAAACGCATTAAACTATTTTTCAATACGACATTGGAGTAGAGAGATATATGCGGTTTTGCGAGACTGCTAGGTGACAAGGGGCTATTTAGGGTAGGCCAAAGAGACCTTTTAAGGTCTTATCTCCTGCAAATATTACACTCAATATACAGAAAAATAACCAAAGATAAGCCCCTGCAAAAACTCTCCCAAAAATTGAACACAAACCCTAATTGATTTTCTCTCCTTTTCAAGTTCTAGTTGGGGGAAAACCTAAGGTTTGAAGAATCCAAGATAGGAGCTGAGATATTCAACAAATAAGGTAAGTTTAATTCTCTCTTTCATCCATTTTTTTCTACTGGAAATATATGAAAAGTCGTTGTATAATTGTAAGAACTCACGGGACGGCGATTGGAAGCCGTGAGTTTGAGTTATTCACTTGTAGTTGACTGTTTTATGGGATGTTTCATGTTGTTGTTGAATTGCGTGTTTTGCTACTGTTTTATGGAGTTTTCAAGGAAAAATGGTGTGGAGAAACACCACATAAATGAAGGGTGGTGGTCGGGTCATTCGTCGTAATATATTTGGGCCGTTTAACACTACTACAGTGGTCGTTTTGTGTATGAAGAGATTGGGGTGTACTGGGCTATTTTGTAGTATTTTGTGGTGTATATAAGGTTGGAAAATAATATATATATATGTGTGTGTGTGTGTGTGTGTGTGTGTGTGTGTGTGTGTGTGTGTGTGTTTATTGTTGTGTTCTTGTGTTAGTTTTATCTCGAATTGGGAGGAAGTAAAGATTATAGGGGAGATGCTACCCATTTTAATATGAAATAAGCTTGTCGTTCGTTGTGTAATAGTTGTACATTTCGTAACTTAATGATAGTTTTATTATCATTATTGTAGATTAAGGTGTGAAGAGATGAGTTTAACGTGGTTATTGGAAAGATCGTGATAAGGTATGTTAAGGCTAAACCTTTCCTTCATTTTGGCATGATCCCATAACTACATGTGTTTGATAACGAGACATAAAGAGAAGTTCCTATTCCTGAATTTATGTACATTATCCTAATCTCATAATTTATCATATTCTCCCTTATCGGGACTTTATATTCAGTTAAGTATTGTCTTCTTCCAGCCAAGACAGCAGAGGGTTTATATATATACAATATTACAGTATTTTTACCACCATCGAGCTATAATTGGTGGGCAGACCCCTATTGGGCAACCTCTGATCAGATGGTAAGTTATACACCAAGCCTATTGTGGCCGAGTGCCTATGAGCGAGCCTAAAATGGCTGAGATACCGAGCCTAGTATGGTCGATCGCATATGAGCGAGCCTACTACAGCTGAGCAGTTACATGTACCGAGCCATATAAGGCCGGCCGGCTATTTTACTTTCTATATTGAGAGAGTTGAGTCAGTATCAGCAGGCAAGTATATTACCAGATCATCTTTGACTCCCAGTTACTTCCAGTTATTATATTATTAGTTCAGTTTCAGCTTTCAGTTATTTTATTGCCTTACATACTTGGTACATTATTTCGTACTGACGTCCCTTTCGTGGGGACGCTGCATTTCATGCATGCAGGTTCAGATAGACATATTGGTAGACCTCCTCCATATGTGTTGTTCGTGTTCAGCTTGATTGGTAAGCTCCACGTCCTTCGGAGTTGCCGGGTCTAGGGTTTTGAGTACATATTATGTATATTTGTATATATATTATGGGTAGGTCGGGGCCCTCTACCGACCACAGTACATCCATCTGTAGAGGCTTATAGACATATCCTGTCAGTCAGTGCAGTATGTTGGGCTTGTAGGCCTTGTATGTATATTTTGGTTAGTTTGTCAGTTGTAGTAGTTATGACGGCCTTGTCGGCCCAGCTTTATATTGATGTTCAGTCAGAGCTATTTTCCGTTCAGTTTTATATTTTGTTTCACAAATTATCTTGCAATGTGGCCCTATAGACAAAGTATGACATTGTATGTTCATAGTCCCTCAGTCTCAAGTTGGTACGCTCGGTTAAGTGAGGCACCGGGTGCCGGTCTAG
>AWOL01S0000800.1:253757-294152 GCA_000715115.1 Nicotiana otophora
CCGATGGTAGGTTATAGTTACGTATTTTAGTCATTTATTTCTCTCTAATTCACTGTACTTTATTTGTGTTTGAGCTTTAATTGGTAGTGTTTTGCACTTATTGTGTGTTTTATTCCTTGTAGGAGTGATTCCCAGCTACGTTGATGTTGTGGATATAATTTGATCTATTTTGTGCTTTGAAGTTTGAGGAAAATCCCAAGGGATTAAGACGGGATAGTGTTCGGGGGTCGAGGACCAAGTCTGGACGTCAACAATCAAGCTAAATTTCATACCATGAGAAAACTTCACAACCGCGGTGCATGGGGTGGCACATGGGGTGCCGCGGCTGCCCAAATCCTATTGCCTGCCAATTGTTGAGACCTATAGATTACCCCATTAATGTCCCGCATGGCGCGTCGCCCCATACAACGCGCCTGTGTAATGTTTACAGAGCCAATGTCCTATTTCGACTAGGAAAAGGTGGTTTCGTCTGGGCTAGGCCCTACTTAGTATAAATACATGGAAAATATTATTTTATGGACTTTTGACATACATTGGATCTAAGGAGGCTAAGGAGGAGTTGGAAGAACACAAGAACAAGGATTTCATCATTCCTTCTTCACTCAAGACCCGAGTTTGGATTGCATTTATGTTTTCCTATACTTTAATTTTATTTTTGATGAATTGCTCCATGTACATAGAGTAGTTCCATTTAGTGTTTGATGGATTTGGTGTATTGATGATTTTTTTGTGGATTATAACTCTAGTTTTATGTATTGAAGCATTTTTGGATGATTTAATTGTTGCATCTATATTCACTAGTTCATGTAATCGAGAGAGGCATAACTTGTCATATATTTGCATTATATTGTTGGTTGAGTTCATTAATTATTCTTAGTAATCGAAAGAGGCTAGTTGAATCATTGATTAAACTTAGTTAGGAGGATAATCGAGAGAGGTTCTCCTTAAGACCAATCCACTACGCATTTTTGCATATCTTCATAGAGCTTAAATTGGTTCATCTCGTGATGTTGAGACTTAAATTGGTGTTTTTTGTCTGTGTGTAGGTTGCAGATTATGATTGGTGCATGACTTGAGCTTCTGTGAAAGAAGTGCTACTATACGAGCCTGAGATAGAAAAATAATTGCGACAACTAAGTAAGGAAAGAGATCTCACCGAGACATCAGAAAAGGTTGGGCAATCCTTTACCAAAGAACTTATGGCTGGAAACGGTGATGATAATGTTGATTTGGCTGCAAGGGAGGTAGCCCAACAATGAGAAAAGAGCTGCACGGGATGCTGAGGAAGCAGCTAATAGAGATGCACATATTATCTATGAAGGAGAGAGGGGTCGGAGAATTTCTCAAAATCAACCCTTGGCTGCAGACCAATTCGGAAATATAGCTCCCATGCATGGGAGACCACTGGGCATTTATGCTAGACCGGTCTACAACTACGGCTTATCAAGTGTTAGACCGCCTCCAATTGAAGCTAACAATTTTGAGTTGAAGCAAGGGTTGCTTCAAACCCTTCAAAATTGTTGTGTCTTCAGAGGGAAGATGAACGAAGATCCAAATACACATTTAATGGACTTCGAGGAGATTATAAACACCTTTCTATACAATGGGGTGTCACAAGATGCAGTGTACTTAAGGGCGTTCCCCTTCACACTCAAAGATGACGCAAAGTAGTGGCTTTGAAGCTTGCCCACGAGATCGATTAGAACGTGGGAGGAGATGACGAGAAAATTCCTTGATAAATATTTTTCATCAGGTAATATAGGCAAGTTTAGAAGAGAAATCCATAACTTCTGCAAGAAAGAGTCCGAGACTATTTTTGAAGCATGGGAGAGGTTTAAGGAGATAGTTAGAAAGTGTCAACATAGTGGAATTAAACTCTGGACGCAACTCCAGGACTTTTGGGATGGATTGACACCAGCCTCACGTAGAACATTGAGCAATGCAGCTGGAGGCCCTTTGATGAAGAAGACTTCAGAGGATATAGTTACAATTCTTGATGAGTTGTCTGAAGATGCAAATCAGTGGCCCTCTAAGAGTGCTGAAAGAAGAATATCAACTGGTGTTCACCAAGTTGATGTCAATACATATGTGCAGGTATAGCTTGATGCTATGGCTAAAGAAATAAGGAAGCTGACCTTGGCTACAATACAAATGAGCCTCATGCAGCTTGTGATATATGTGGAAGAGGACACCCTACTCATGAGTATCAAGCCTCAATTGAGGAAGTGAATGCCGTGGGAAATTATAATTTTAATGCAATAGGTCAGAAGCACCCCGGTTTTTCATGGAGTTCACCTGGGGGTACCTCTAATGCATGGCAACAGAACAACCCCAGATTTCAGGGACAAGGAGGTCCTGGTTTTGTGAATCAGCCGAGGCAACAATTTCATCCTCAACAACCCAATCAACCTGGAAGCAATTCGAAATTTAGAGAAGCAAGTGGGATAGATTGCAACAATATTATCTGAGAGGGTTCCAGGAACTCTCCCTGCTGATACTGAAAGTAATCCCAAAGAAACAGTGAATATTGTAACCTTGAGAAGTGGGCAAGTGTTGAAAGACCCCACCCCGATCCAAAAGGATGTGATACTTGAAAAAGAAAGTGGGGAGCAGCTGAAAAGTGATGAGGACAAGAAGAAGAAAGGCCCGATGAAAGTTGAGAAAAAGAAAAAGGAAAAAACAGCAAGAAGAGAGGAACATGAGGAGAGCAAGCATATGCTTGCGCTACCTTTCCCTCAAAAGATATATAGAGAAAAGCTGGAAAAGTAGTTTGAGAGATTTCTGGATGTGCTGAAACAGGTTCATGTAAATATACCATTCACAGAAGTGCAGGCACAAATGCCTTCATATGCTTAATTCTTGAAATAGCTCCTTAGAAAGAAGAGGAAAATAGAGGATACTTCAGTGGTCAAGCTCACAGAGCATTGCAATGCGATATTGCAAAACAAACTCCCACAAAAGTGTGGAGACCCAGGGAGTTTTACTATACCTTGCTCTTAAGGAACTATTAATTTTGATAAGTCTTTATATGATTCTGGTGCCTCAGTTAATTTAATGCCTCTACCTATTTACAGAAAACTGGAGAAGGAGATTGGAGAGATAAGGCCTGCACTAATATTGTTGCAGCTGGCAAACCAAATGACTTTAATGCCCGAGGGGATAGTGGAAGATGTGTTAGTTCAGGTGGATAAGTTCGTATTTCCTGTAGATTTTATAGTGGTGAATATGGAGGAAAGCAAGGAGGTCCCTCTCATCCTAGGTAGACCATTCTTAGGGACGGGAAGAGTATATTAGATATACATGAGAAAAAACTCATGCTTAGAGTGGGTGAGGAAACTGTGACGTTTAAAATGGATGTAGAAAAGGGGGTGAAAACAGGAAAACCAGTTGCAAGTATTGAGTGGAAAGTGAAGGGCTCTAAAGAGAAGGCTGCAGTGAGCGAGAAACATAAGTGTGGGGTGTACCCAAAAAGGCTGAGAAGAAGCTCTTTGCATGGATGTGTGCATTAGTTTGAGCGCGAGGAATGGAGCCGGACTTTAACTCAGACCCGGACTAGATGTTCAGGGAAGTTTTCTTTACCTTATGCTTTTTAATTATGTGTCATAGGTATATGCCACAACTTAAAGTGTAGGGTGGCGGAAATTTGTATGTATGTATGTATATGTGTTTCTTTTTGTTAGTTGTAGTAGTTAGAGATAGGAAGAAAAACAGGTTTCTTGAGGGATTAAATGTCGAAATAAAAAAGACAAAAAGATTTTCTTTTGTAGGTAGTGTAATAATTCCCCCTTGGTTTTTCTTTGTGCCGCGGTTCTTTTACAAGGGTTTTGTTTGAACCGGATGTAGTTAGTTATTATTTTTGTTAGGAGTAGGAAACCTTGTACTGTGATTTGAATTGAAGGCAATATCTCTTAAGTTTATTATGCCTTGATAATAGTAAGTGCTTTAGTTGTGACACTTAGGCTTAGTTTTTGACTCTTGTATAAGTATCTTAAAGTGTATGATCTTAACTTTGCTTAACTACTTTGACTAGAGTGTCTTGATAGTCCGATCATGAGTGATTTATGTGTCGTGTGTGTGTAAGGTTTTGTGTATTCTGTGCATTGCATTTGAGTCTAGAACTTGCCTCGTGTGTATGCGAAGCAAAATAGTAGTTTTACTCAGTCTTGGAAGTGATATAGGCGTTTATTTGTTGAGCCAATGATATGTTTACCCACCTAATTGTTATGTATTGTAGTTAACCCTATTTAGCCTGTAATCCTATTTTTTTGACAACCACATTACAGGACGTACCCATTTGTTTAAATTGACCATCTATTTGAACCTTGTACCTCTCGTGAGCACTTGAATTTGTCATGAACTTTGTAAAAGTAAAGTGTGGGGTGGTTGGTTTGGCTTTTGAGTGGAACTATTTAAATAAGGAGAAAGGTGCAAGTTTTAAAAAAGTAAGAGCCACTTAAATTGAGAAAAGAAAAAAATTATGTGTATGATTGTGGAAAACATATTCCTTGATGGTGGTTACTTGATGTAATTGTGCTTAAAGAAGTAGGGAGTTAATGTATATTGATGTGAAGGTGGAGTTATGGTTTGACATAAGTGTGGGGTTTTGAATTATTAATTGTATGTATTAAAGTGCTTAGGGAGGTGGAGTCACTCTTGTATCCAAATGTATCCTGCCCATCCCTCAGCCTACATTACAACCAACTAAAGTCCTACTTGATCCTTAACTGAATGAGCTAAATTAGTAGAGTAGTACACCACGGACAAGCCTATGGTGTGTCTTTTGTGGCATACGAATGTTACTTTTGAGAGTGAGTGAATTTTTCTAATGGGAGTTCCTAATTATTCTTAAATTTTATTGTTTGCGGAACTACTCTCTATTGTTTTGTAAGAGCACTTGATTCATTAAGGAAAGGTAATGTCATTGACCTCTGTGTTAGAGTAAGTGAGCGGGTTGTAAAAAATGCGTGGTGCTTTAGAGTCAAATCTTGAGGCGACGATGTTATAGTATTGTACTTTATCTGTTTTAAATATTCTTGGTATGATGAGTTATTAGAGTTGTTGAAACAGGTCGTGTCTATATGAAGTGTAGTTTGATTGCTCGAGGACGAGCAATGGTGGTTTAACTGTGGGGTGTTGATGGTAGGCTATAATTACTTTTTTTAGTCGCTTATTGCACTCTAATGCACTGCACTTTATTTGTGTTTGAGCTTTAATTAGTAGTGTTTTGCACTTATTGTGTGTTTTATACATTATAGGAGTGATTCCGAGCTATATAGATGTTTTAGAGATAATTCGGGCTATTTGGAGCTTTGAAGTCTGAGTAAAAGATCAAGAGATTAAGCCGGGATCCTATTCGGGGATCGAGGACCAAGTCTGGACGTCAAAAATCAAGCAGAAATCCGTACTCTTAGAAAACTTCACAACCGCGGCGCGTGGGGCGGCGCGTGTGCCTAAATCCTGCTGCTTGTCTATTGTTGAGCTCTCTGGATTTCTCCACTAATGCCCCGCATGGTGTGCCGCCCCATGTGGCGCGCCTGTGTAATATTTACAGAACCAATGTCCTATTTCGACTAGGAGAAGGTGGTTTCGTCTGGGCCCAACCCTACTTGGTATAAATACATGGCAAAACGTTAGTTTCTGGACTTTTGCATACATTGGATCTAAGGAGGCTAAAGAGGAGTTGGAAGAACACAAGAACAAGGATTTCATCATTCCTTCCTCACTCAAGACCCGAGTTTGGATTGAATTTAAGTTTTTCTATACTTTAACTTTATTTTTGATGATTTTCTTCATGTCCGTGCAGTAGTTCCATTTAAGATTTGATGGATTTGATATATTGATGATTGTTTGTGGATTATAACTCTAATTTTATGTATTGAAGCGTTTTTGGATGATTTAAGTATTGCATCTATATTCACTAGTTCATGTAATCGAGAGAGGAATAACTTCTGATATATTTGCATTATATTGGTGGTTGAGTTCATTAATTCCTCTTAGTAATCGGAAGAGGCTAGTTGAATCATTGATTAAACCTAGTTAGGAGGATAATCGAGAGAGGTTCTCCTAAAGACCAATCCACTACGCATTTTTGCATATCTTCACATAGCGTAAATTGGTTCATCTCGTGAGGTTGAGACTTAATCGAGAGAGGCATTTCTGCTGAACGTGTGAACTAATAATTGAGTGAATTCGAGAGACTCGCTTAAACATTAGAAGTGAATTACCTATAGTTAGATCCCAAACAATTATCTTGCGCATATCCTATCAAAACCCTATTTTCTCCTACTGATATCTTTCTTTGCTTATTTCGGTTTCGATTGTTATTAGTCAATAGCTTTAGACTCTTAGTTAATTTTAGTTAGAAATCACAAAAATCTCAATTGTTGATCATCTTGGATAGCAATCAAGCTAGAAATTACGAGAATACTGTTTAAATGTAATCCCTGTGGATATAATATTATATTATACTATATTTGATTATCGAGCATAATTTAAGTGTATGTTTCGAGCTTGTCACCCTCCTCCTCCCAGGTTTGGGGCGTGACAAAACCACTAATCCTAAATATATCCTACCCGACCCTTAGCCCACATTATAATCATATAAAGTCCTAATTAATTTTATATCAAGTGAGCCTACATTAGTGGAGATTTACATTATGGGCAAGCATATGGTACCTTTTGCATGCATGTGACATGTTTGTGAGATTGAGAAAGTTTCTTTGATATATGTGAATCCTTAAATTATATTTGATCATGAGATTCGAATGTGTGGATACAACTTACTCTCTTGTTCTTGTTATGAGGGCACATGGTTTCACGAGGGATAGGTATCGTTATTAGACTTCTCTGTCATGTTGGGTGTTCAAGCCATATGTGCATTGTGATATTGAGTCGGCTTTGGAGGCTAGGATTGTTATGAGCACGGGTAATGACCCGGTCGGTCATTTTGAGTGTTATAGCCCCATTCCCTCATTTACTGTGTATTCTTTGCTCAATTGTTGTTATGTGAATTTCCGAGGTAGTTGGTTTGGTTTTGGGGATGTTTCAGAATGAGTTGCGACACTTAGTTCCAAGGTTGAAAGCCTAAGTTAAAAGAGTTGACCGGATATTGACTGATGTGTAAACGGCCCCGAAATGGAGTTTTGATGGTTTCGATAGCTCCGTATGGTGATTTTGGACGTAGGAGTGTGTCTACGTAGTGATTTGGAGGTCCGTAGGTGATTTTGGCTTGAAATGGTAGAAGTTGGAAAATTAGAAGTTTAGAGAGTTAACAGGTTTGACTAAGAGTTGACTTTGTGGTTACTTGGCTCGTATTTTTGTTACGGAAGTTGGAATAGGTTCGTTGTTGCATTTATGACTTGTGTGCAAAATATGAGGTCAATCGGAGTTGATTTGATAAGTTTCGGCATCGAATGTAGAAGCTAGCAGTTCATAAGTTCATTAGGCTTGAATTGGGGTGCAATTCATATTTTTAATGTTGTTTGATGTGATTTGAGGCCTCGGCTAACTTCGTATTGTGTTTTAGGACTTGTTAGTATGTTTGTTAGAGGTCCCGAGGGTCTCGGGTGTGATTCGGGTTATGTGCGGCACATTTCGGAACTTGGACGACTATTGATTTTGTTGGTGCTAGTGTCCTTGTACGCGATCGCGAGAAGAGGATCGCTACCACGAAGTGTTATTGTGGCAGTTGGGATTTCTTTCTATGCGTTCGCGAGCTTAGGTATGCGATCGCGTAAGTTGGTGAGGCAGTGAGTCGCGAATGCGTGGGTAAGGTCGCGTTCGCGAAGAGGAAAACTGAAGGCAGGGGGTTCACGCGCATTTGTTCATCGCGATCACATAGGTCTAAGGAGTCAGTGTATCGTGTTCACGTGGGAGTTTCTATGTCCGCGTAAGAGGATTTCTAGGCACCTGAGTTTTGTGATTCGCGAACGCGAGGCACTTTCTGCATTCGCAAAAGAGGACGTCTCGGCAGATTATAAAAATCTCAAAATGAAGGATAGAGTGAAGTTTCATAATTTGATTTTGGGAGCTCGGGTTGATGCGATTCTTGAGGAGATTTTCAAGGGAGTGATTGGGGTTAGTGATTCTAACTCGGTTATGGTTCAATTACATTAATATGTCATTAATTTCATTACTTAATTAGCGTTTTGGGTTGAAATATTCGGGGAAAATTGTAGAAACTTCATAGGCTTTAATTTGAGGATTTAAAGGTCGAGTTGTGATCGGATTCGTATAATTTTGATATGGTTGGACTCGTGGTTGAATGGGTGTTCGGATTTTTTGACTTTTATTGGATTCCGATACATGGGCCTGAGGTTGACTTTTGAGTTGAATTTTTGACTTTTGATTAAGAACTTAGTTTTTTCATATGGAATTGATTCCTATAGCTTGTGTTGATCGTATCGAGTTGTTTGTGGCTAGATTCGAGGCGTTCAGAGGTTGATTTGTGAGGCAAGGGCTTATTGGAGTAGAGATTTGCACGGTTTTAGGTAAATAACACTTCTAAAATTGGTTCTGAGGGTATGAATCCCTGAGTTTCATGTTATGTGATCAGAGTTGAGGTTGCGTACATTCTGGGTGACGGGCGTGTGGGCATACACCATAGTAATTATGACTTAGACGATTTTGTGGGACTATATAGTCACCTTATCTGAATATTATTACTATACTCTATGTGTTAGATCACTTGAGCTGTGATTTATGTTAGAAATCATGTTTAGGCTATGTGCTGGAATTATTGGGACCCACAATGGTCGTTGTTTTGTTGTTAAGTTATTTGCTTAAACTGCAGTTATGTACTAAGTCACATTCATCATTGCATGTCATATCTCAGTCTCTGTATCATTTATTATCACATCATGTATCATTGATTTGGGCTTCTTAGCATGAGTGTGGCGAGCCCGAGAGACTAGAGAGATTGATGACTGAGTTGGGGGCCCGAGAGCGGTGATGTGAGTGAGATTTGTCGATCGGGTTGCACGCTGCAACAGGCCTTATGGCTATATGTGGATCGGGTTGCACGCCGCAACAGGCGTTATGGCTATTTGTGGATCAGGTTGCACGCTATAACAAGCCTTATGGCTATATGTGGATCGGGTTGCGCGCCGCAATAGGCCTTGGCTATATGTGAATAAGGTTGCACACGTAGAAGGCACCGTACAATGGTGAGTGACTGAGTGTGACGAGCGAGAATTGAGGCAGTCAGATTGAGGACTCTGAGAAGGTGAGTACGTGAGGTTTTCATTTGTATTGCATCACATATGGTTTGCATATTGGAATCTGATTATAGAGATGTCATATTACTGACATCAGTCGCACTTGGCATATTTTACCCGTATTGAGCTTAACTATTATATCTGGAAGCATGTCTACATTTTTTGTACTGTTAAACTCTATATTTGTACAGTATTTGTTGAGCTTGTCACTGCTTTCTGCCCAAAGGTTCGACTTGTTACTTATTGAGTTGGTTGTACTCACGCTACACCCTGCACATCGTGTGCAGATCCAGGTATTTTTGGGCACGGTGGTTGCTGATCTTGGAGTTCTACCCGTTCGGAGATTATCGAGGTAGTTGTTTTGACGTCCGCAGACCTTGACCGTCCTCCTCTATCTTTCAGTTTTACTTATATTGTTCTACCTTCTTAGATAGTGTTTCAGACCATGTTATCTTATATATGCTCATGTACTCAGTGACACGTGGATTTTATGAGAGTTATTACTGTTAAACTTGCTTCACCTTATTTTTAATATGGAAAGGCCTAGTTTTATTGGGATTATCAGCTTGCCAAGTTTTGTGATACGCGTCATCACGACATGTGGAGTTTTGGGTCGTGACACCGCGTTATCTTTGTTGTGAATATTTTTTAAGAATGTCATAAGTGATTGCATATGCTACAATTTAATTGTTGCTATTAACCCATGGTCATTGGTAGAGTGTATGTTAGAAAAAAAAATTGAATTGCTCCTCTCATATTGATATGTATGTTATTGGGTGTAATTATAGTTCCATTGCTCGAGGGTGAGAAAGAGTCTAAAGTGTGGGGTGTTGATATTCGACTTAAAGTATGTATATTTATATGCATATTTCCTCGCATTTTACTCACGTTTCGTAAATTTTTTATGTGTAATATAAACATTTATGCTAATTCGTGGTATTTTTATGTGTAGGAGTCATCCAGAGGCAATGTGGGTCGAAAGTGCACAAGTTGAAGCAAAAATGGAACAAAATGAAAATTTGGTACAGTGTAGCGCCACATGTAGCGTGGGGCGCTACCCTTGGCCCAATTTCCAGAAGAAACTAATTTCTAGCGCCAGGGATAGCGCCCCACGCTACCTGGGCACTGGGTGACGGGTTTCACTTCTATTCTTACGGGGCCAAGCTATTTTGACCCAAGACGCCCCCAACTCGTATAAAAGCAAGTCTAAACCTATTTTGGAGGGGGAGACGCCACTTTGAGAGAACAACACAAGCACAGAACACTCGGGAGCAAGGATTCTCAGTTTTTCTTCATCTTCTCTTCCTTTAACTTTATAGTTTGTTTGTTCTAGAGTTGTGCGGTGCTACATGAACGTTGTTGTTTGAAGTTTGAATTGTTCTTATTATTTTATCATATTAATTTATTTATTCAATCTTGTGCTTAATTATTTGATTGTTTGATCACCAATTGAATAGTATCTACGAATCTAGGATTGAACTCGGGAGAGGGAATTTTAGATTGCATATAGGATTGAGCGAAGCAAGATCTTAAACCTGAATTACGGAAAACGGATTTGTGGTTAGCATAGAGATATACCTAATCTCCTTGATTGGTTACTATACGGGAATTATTAATGCGTCTTTGTTGTCCTAATTCCATAGGAATATAGGTGTTAGGTTAGCTTGAATATGCGAGTAGTACTTCGGGAGAATACTACAAGTAATATTAACCCTGTCAATTAATAAACCAGATAAATTAATTAGACAATTTAAGTGGAAGACTCAATGGGGTTGTTAGCTAACCCATAGCTCTGGAATATTTTCTCTCATTGAATTCGTCTCTAAGATTGCTGATTTGTTTTCTTTAATTTTTTAGTTTACTATTCTAGATTAGTTTTAGTTAAATAATCACACTCTGAAAATTGCTGGAATAGATTATTTGTTACGTTTAATTTAGTTGATAGTTAATCACTAGTCCATGTGGGTACAATATCTGGACTTACAATCCTATATTACTTGTCGACCACGTATACTTGCGTGTATGTTTTGGAGCGACATGTGTTTTGGCACCATTGTCGGGGACTTAGAAATTAACTATTTTACTGGATTAGGTTGTTACTTTTTGTCTATTCAAGTTTCTTTTTTATTGTAGCTTAGTTTAATATTTTTTTATTATCATTGTTGACATGGCATATTGGAATTAGAATTGGTCTAATACGGTTATTTTTATTGTGGTAATCCTTGTCTATATTGTGGAGGACCGCACATATGGCAAATTGTGAGAATATTTCCGGGAGTGAGTTGGGTGCACCATCTCAATCTTTTGCATGAAATTTCTATAAAGTGTGTGGTTGTCAAGGTGGCCATTGGGATGACTGTCCTAATTCTTTTTACCCTTCTCAGAAGTTGAGGATGAGGAGCGTGCTGCCCATAATATGGACATGGTGAGGAAAGTAATTGAGCAAAATGATGGAATTCAAAAACGACTGCCTTAGAAATCAAAGTACTGCAGACTATAATGGAAGAATTAATGGCCAATTTTCAAGAACAACCTCAACTCGACGAAGAGATTGAGTTCCTACAAGAGTTAAAAGATGAAGAAGCAGATATAGTGAGCTAATCTTGTCTAGAGGAACAAGATCAGCTAATACAATTTCATGGGGCTCTATGTAATGGTCTTTCAAATATGGAAGAACAACTAATATAATGAAGAACTGAGCTCAGGCAAGAAATAGACCAATTTGGCTCACATATCCATGACCTGCAGGCTCAATTGAATAAAAAGGTTGAGGCGTATGATGCCCTACAACCAATTGTCGTGGATACTTTCCATCTTGTGGAAAAATAAGAGAAGTTCCAACCATTCGACCAAAATACTGTTTATGATGCAAATGTTAAGGAAGTGTGCAAAAGTGAGGATGTTAAAAGTGAAGCAGTTTTAGAGTTGGATCGTGTTGGACCTTATTCTAACCATTTTCTACATTGTGTTTGGTTGGTGATACGAGAATTGATCCATTCGAGCCTATGGAGGAATCAATGGATGAGGAAAAAAGTACATATATTCTGAAATTTGTGATGCCAAGGAGACAAAATGGTATCCCTCACTACAGGGCCAAGAAGTGCAAGATGTGATATAAATTGCTTGGTTCCTTTATTTTCACACCACCGCCCCAGGAACGTGCCCAAACGATTGATGCAAAATTGGGAGCGCAATTCATATCCTTAAAGTGGAAAAAAAAGTGGTGAAAGTGATGGAATCGTGCCGAGACGTTAAATCAAGAGCTTGTTGGGAGGCAACCCAATTCTATTTTTTTTCTTTTTCTTTTGTTTTTTTTGTATTGTGTTATTTTTGTAGTGTTGTTTTTGTGTTTTATAGGAGTAGGATCACGGAGTCAAAGCTAACAGGAAGTATGCAAAAGCGAGAAGGTGCTTGAAAATAAGTGTGGAGTGTCCGCACAAAGGATCATACCTGGTAGCAGTGTGAGTATCATGTGAGCTGCTAATGCTTCGGCTTTTGGCCTACTAGGGAGACTCTTTTACCCTCTTGTTATTTACAGTGTGCATTGAGGACATTGCACAATTTTAAGTACGGGGTGAGGAGATTGTTTGGATTGCTTAATTGTAGTAGTTTTTTCTTAGTGTAGTCATTTAAAAAAACAAAAACTGAGAAAAACAATTTAGAAAATTTTGGACTTTTCCCGACGATGGATTTCCTAGACTGTTTTCTTGAAGCATTAAAGTCTAACAAAAAATACAAAAACCAAATTCCTTTAGGAAGTAATAATCCCCTGTGGTTTTTCTTTGTGCCTCGGTTCTTTTCCGTGGGAATTAGTTTGAACCGGGTAGTAGTTGTTTTTATTTTTAGAGTAGATTAGGAATTTAGAAAATAAAAGGAGGAAGATTGATGATACTAGGCGCCCTTGACTTATTTGATAGTAGAACATTTAGGCTTTGGCGTTTGTAGTATATTTCCTATGTTTTGAAATTGTTCATGATGCCTCGATGAAATTGGATAGCATGTCTTGTGACGTCTATGTCTCTTTTACTTGATTATTGTTTACTTTGTGCTTAATGTTTAATATCTTGTGGCTCTGTGAATACTTGCATTGTTTGAGAGTCGGAATGAGACAATCCTTAGTGATTCATGTGCCATGTGTGAAGTGAGTTTTTTAGTAGTCCATGTTATTGTGATGGAGTCTAGAACTTGCCCGATATGCGAGTAGAAGCAAATTTTTAGGTGATGCTCGATTTGAAAAATAATTTCAGGCTTTCTTTGATTTTGTTTTGAGCTTAATGATTATAGTTCCCTTAGTGCCTTTGTTTTATTTTTTTACCTCCTTTTCTGACCTTTATTTGTAGATTATAGTTCCCGTTAGTTGCTTTATTTTCATGCCCAACCTCGGGAAGCGTGACCGACGCTCAACCAAGTGAACCCGGTCGAGCAAGCTTGTAGATACTTTCTATCCAACTCACCCATGATCAAGAGAAGACATGATTTCATTAATTAAACAGTAGGAAGTTCATATATACAATACTAAATCGTCTCATTGGTTACACCATTTTAAAGTCCAAGAATACACACACATTCTTATGATTCGGGTCAAACAAGAGATTAAAACTCAACATGATCTGTTTAACTTTTCTAGAACCCATGCACAAACCACATAGTGTCTACGGAGCCTCTAAAAGATACAAAAGAGTGTTATGATAGTTCCGGCAACAAGGCCCCGGCTATACCTCAAAACGAGATAACAAAATGTTCAAAAGATACAGGACCCCGGAATAAGGTGGGGCTCACCAAGTCTGCTAGGATGAAGGTGTACTACTATCGTTGATCAACACTGTCTGCTATAGAACCACATGCATCATTTAAAGATGCAGCGCCCCCGGCAAAAGGGACGTTAGTACTGTTGAATAGTACTAGTATGTAAAACTAAACACCATCTCAATAGAATGAATAACAATACAAGGGGGAAACAGTCATGAGTACAATAAGAGCTTCAAACAATACTAAAACACCAAATAACGATCACATAAGTTCTCAAGTCAATTTCCATGTTATTAGGTTGGGTGATCTTTAGAGCTGATATACCATAATTCACAATACCTCTGTATTCTTACACGGAGTCCGATCTAGACCCGATCGGCTAGGTTGTCTCATTTGAGACATTAACCATAACCACAATTTTAGTATAATTTCTAGCACAGTTACCATCATGTGTATGGCATGGCATCCGATCACGGCTCGATTGGCTAGGCTGTCTCACCCGAGACATTACCTTTTTCAATTTATATTTTCCAGCACAGTTACCACCATGGGTGCAGTATCACATCCGATCACGGCCCGATCGGCTAGG
Source organism: Nicotiana otophora (assembly GCA_000715115.1). Classification (NCBI taxonomy): domain Eukaryota; kingdom Viridiplantae; phylum Streptophyta; class Magnoliopsida; order Solanales; family Solanaceae; genus Nicotiana; species Nicotiana otophora. The sequence goes on from AWOL01S0000800.1 coordinate 268,311, forward strand.
CCGTCTCACCTGAGATATTATCTTTTCAATCAATCATCTCACTTCATACTTCTTTCACGTCTTTTCAATTCATTGGCACGAGTAGCCTCAATTAGAAAGTCATTCTTGGCACTTGGCCGTATTTCATAATTCCAGTTTCCCTTTTCCACATTCAAACATCATTATCATTATCAACAACAATAAGGTTTCCCATTCAAGACATTGAATTCACATATGAACAATTTGGGAATCATAGGCACATAGAGGCTTTTCATACAATTTGGCATAACAACCTTTATTCGATCTTGACATGAAGTCTTAACATTCCAAACACATATTCCACATTTTTGAACACATCCTCAAATGGCAAGATGATGATGAAGAATTTAGAATAAATATTGAACATACATCCTTCAATACAAACACATTAGGAATAGCCAATTCAATAATGGTCAAGGACTTACACCAATTACATAAACACCATGGGATTCGATTCTAAGAAGAAGGGGGTTTAGCCAACATACCTTAATTGAGCTTCCTTAAACTTTTAAAATGTTCCGGATTTCTTAGCAACTTCAATCTATTTTAGGAATATAACAAGTTGAACCAAAATTAGGAAGATGGTCATGATTCTAGCTCATATGAGCACATTATCAAACACTAGGTGAGTATCAATGCTTTAAGGCACTTTTGTGGAAGATTCCCTCATTTTCCAACACATTCTCTACCATTTTTAGCTCATAACCTTCCTACATACTTCAAGAATACATACATGTAAGACAACAACCCCCACACTTAATAATTGTCTCTCTAATTATCCCATTCTTAGATAAAATTCAAAATTGAGGGCTAGGGTATAGAATCTTACCTCTAGGATGAAAACCTAGTGAGTTTTCCTTGTTAAGCTTCAAATATTCGAGCAAGAATTGAAGGACAATTTGTTGAGGATCACTCTCTCACTCTAGGGAACTCTCTCACTCTCAAAATGTTAGATTTTAGCTCAAACATGGGACAAAACGTCTAATTAACGAAGTAGGATCAGGTTATAAAAATCCAAAAATAAAGCTCCGGAACAGTATATGCGGTCGCATATGCAACCGCATAATGGATATGCGGTCCGCATAATCAGTCACACAATTTGGGGCCAAAATTGGGAAACATCTGCCTGGGCCTGCGGTCGCTATACGGCCCGCGGACCTGTTCTGCGGTCGCACAATGCGCCGCAGAACCTCCCTCTGCAAAAGTCCAAGGCTGATTATGCGATCAAACTGTGGCCCGCGAAACGGTCGTGCGGTCGCATAACTGGCCGCGAAATTGACATAAAAAGTGGCCCAAATAACTGCTTTACTTTGCGGCCATTCTACGGCCCGTAGAGTGATTATGCGGCTGCATAATGGGCCGCAGAAATGCCTATTTCGGTATCACGGAACCCAGGTTTTTAGGAAACATTTTACGGGGCCTTACATCCTCCCCACTTAAGATCATTCGTCCTCGAATGAGGGTCAAGGTTCACTATTAGCATCTTATGCAACTCAGTTTTCATACCACACCCGAGTAGCCCCAAATTTGACTAACTCCCTAAATTTCCTAAAGGTTTGCATGAGTTTCCTCTGTGGGCCTATCCACCTGTCAGAGAGCCCCAAAAACACATCCTCAAAACATATATATAATCTAATGACGCAATATAACCCAATAACAACACCTACTGTGGCCTCATGAGCAATATCTTACTAGAAAGAGAACACCCTTAACATCAACTGTACAAAAGATAGATAATTCGTAGAAAGAAACTCTTAGAATTTTCATAAATTACAACTTTATAAATACGTGGCTATTCAAACAAATAAGGATATTTATTCTTCATTTGTTCCTCGGCTTCCCAAGTAGCCTAATCAACTTGTTGGTTCCATAGTACTTTCACGGATGCAATTTCTTTATTTATCAACTTTCGGACTTGCCAATCATAATACAAACTGGAATTTCTTCATATGACAGTTCCTCATTAACCTCAATGGTCTCAACCAACATAATAGCTGACGGATCTCCAACTACCTTCTTCAACATAGACACATGGAACACCGGGTGCACTAATGACATATCAGGTGGTAGCTCAAGCTTGTACGCTACCTCACCGATCCTTTGAATGCTTTTGCACGACCCGACATACCTCGGACTCAATTTTTCTTTCCTTCCAAACCGCATTATACCCTTTATGAGGGAAATTTTCAAGAATACCCAATCATCTTCTTTGAACTCCAAGTCTCTGCGGCGAACATCCGAATAGGATTTTTGACGACTCTAAGCAGTTTTCAACCGCTCCTTAATGATCTTAACCTTCTCCATAGCCTGATGCACGAGGTATGGCCCTATCAACTCAGCTTCCCTAATTTTGAACCACCCAATGGGAGATCTACATCTCCTACCATACAATGCCTCGAATGGTGCCATTTGGATACTAGCATGAAAGTTGTTATAAGAAAACTCTATGACTGGAAAATAATCATCACAGCTACCCTTGAAGTCAAGAACACAAGCACGCAACATGTCCTCAAGTGTCTGAATAGTCCTCTCTGCTTGCCCGTCGGTCTGTGGATGGAAGGCTGTATTAAGATTCACCTGAGTACCCAAACCTTGCTGAAATTTCTTCCAAAGTTTTGTCGTGAACAGAGCCCCTCAATCGGAAATGATAGAAACTGGAGTGCCATGCTGCTTGACTATTTCCTTGATATACAACTGAGCATACTGTTCCACTGTGTCAGTAGATTTAATAGGCAAGAAGTGTGCTGATTTCGTGAGTCGATCCACAATCACCTAAATTGAGTTAAACTTGCGCGGAGTGCGTGGTAATCCTACCACAAAATCCATATTAATCAGTTCCCACTTCCATATTGGAATTTCTATGTTCTGTGCAAACCCACTAGGTCGTTGGTGTTCGACCTTCACTTGCTGACAATTCGGACATCTGGCCATAAAGTTCGCCACATTTCTCTTCATATCATTCCACCAATAGACTTCCTTAAGCTCATGATACATTTTTGTAGAGCCTGGGTGCACGGAATACCTGGAAGTGTGAGCTTCGATCATGATTCTTTCCCGGAGACCATCTACATTTGGAACACATAGCCGCCCTTGGTACCTTAGTGTACCATCATCCGTTCTAAGAGTGAAAGCTATAGTTTTATGTTTATGAATCCCCTCCTTCAATTGCACCAAAAATGGATCGTTGTATTATTTCTCTTTGACTTCCACAACAAGCGATGATTCAACCCTATTTTGCACAATTACCCCTCCTTCACTAGAGTGCGCAAGAAGGACTCCCAAACTAGCTAACTGGTGAACTTCCTTGGCCAACAGCCTTCGACATGCCTCCAAGTGAGCCAAACTACCCATATATTTCCGGCTAAGAGCATCCGCCACCACATTGGCTTTCCTTGGGTGATATAGAATACCGATGTCGTAATCCTTGAGTAACTCAAGTCATCTTCTCTGCCTCAGATTCAGCTCCTTTTGTTTGAAAATACATTGAAGGCTCTTGTGGTCCGTGAATACATCCACATGGACCCCATACAAATAATGACGCCAAATCTTCAATGAAAAAACCACTGCAGCAAGTTCTAAGTCATGTGTTGGATAGTTCTTTTCATGATTCTTGAGTTGCCTATAAGCATAAGCTATCACCTTCCCATGTTGCATTAACACACACCCAAGTCTGATTCTCGAAGCATCACAATATACTACGAACCCATCTGTACTGTCTGGTAGAGTCAACATTGGTGTCGTAGTCAATCTTAATTTCAACTCGTAGAAGCTCCTTTCACAAGCATATGACCATTGGAACTTAATTGTCTTCTGCGTCAATTTAGTCAACAAAGAGGCAAGAGTAGAAAACCCCTCAAAAAACTTTCTGTAATACCCTGCTATGCCTAAGAAACTACGAATCTCGGTTGGTGTTGTAGGTCTAGGCCAATTCTTCACCGTTGCAATCTTTTGAGGATCGACCTTAATTCTTTCTCTGGAGACAACATGACACAAGAATGTGACAGACTCGAGCCAAAATTCACATTTTGAAAATTTTGCGTACAATTGGTGCTGATGAAGAGTGTGCAAAACTGCCCTGAGATGATTGGCATGGTCCTCTCAACCTCGTGAATACACAAGAATATCGTCAATGAATACTATTACAAAGGAATCAAGAAAAGGTTTGAAAACCCGATTCATAAGATCCATGAAAGCCGTTGGAGCATTTGTTAGCCCATAAGACATCACCAGAAATTATAAATGCCCATACCGGGTCCTGAAAGCTGTTTTTTTGGAATATCTAGCTCCCTGATCTTCAATTAGTGGTACCCGGATAGTAAATTAATTTTGGAGAAGTACCTAGCACCTTGTAACTGATCAAACAAATCATATATTCTTAGTAATGGGTATTTGTTTTTGATTGTGACTTTGTTGAGCTGCCGGTAGTCAATACACATCGTCAGTGATCCATCTTTCTTCCTCACAAAGAGAACCGGTGTGCCCCATGGTGACACAATCGGTCAGATGAAACCTTTCAAACAAATCCTTCAATCGTTCCTTTAGCTCCTTCAATTCTACTGGTGCCATCCTATAGAGTGGAATAGGTATAGGCTGCGTGCCTGGCATCACATCAATCCCAAAATCAATCTCCCTATCTGGCGGAATCCCAGAGATCTCATCAGGAAAGACCTCCGGAAATTCATTCACCACTGGCACAAACTCGAGTGTAGGCACCTCAGCATCGGTGTCTATAACCCGGACCAAATGATAGATATACCCCTTATTAATCATCTTCGTGGCCTTAAAGTAAGAAATAAATGTACCTTTTGGCATCACATTATCCCTCTTCCATTCAACAACTTGCTCATTTGGAAATTCAAACCTCACAGTTCTAGTTCGGCAATTGAGCTTGGCAAAACATGAATAAAGCCAATCCATTCCCATAATTACATCAAAATCGACCATCCCCAATTCAATGAGATCGGCCACGGTGTCCCGACCACACACCGTGACAACACAACCCCTATAAACCCGTGCGGCCACAATAGACTCGCCAACTGGAGTAGATACACAGAACGACTTAGGAAGCTATTTCGGTTCTATCCTAAATTCCATAGCAACATAAGGGGTAACATAGGATAAAGTGGAATCGGGATCAATAAGAGAATATACATCATGAGATTGGACAGTCAATATACTTGTGACAACATCTGGAGAAGCCTCTGCACTCTGGCGACCACTCATAGCATAGAAACGGCTGGGTCCTCTTGAACTCTGCGTACCACCCCTATCTGCACCATGCCCTACTAGTGATGGAGTACCACGAGTTAGAGTCGGTTCTAAAGATGTAGCAGCTGCAAAACTAAATTGTTGTGTTGCGCCCCTGCCCGCACCCTGGCAGGATGAATGACACTCCCTCCGAATATGACCCCTCAATCCACACCCGTAACATATGGGTAGGTCCATGTAGCAGATCCCCGAGTGTATCTTCCCACACCTGGGGCATGGGGGCCTCCGCTGCTACTGTAATCTCCCTCCTAATCGGCCTTGCTGGTGGGGTCCCCTACTACCCTGATTGGGCCTAAAATGACTCCCCTGCTACTGACTGGGCCCTGCTGGCGGTGCACTGGCTGAAGACTCAGCAAAATACTGGGATGTCCTTGATGACCTTCCCCTAAAAGTTGATCTTTCCCGACCAAATGACTCCCCAAAGTTGCCCACAGACCGGGCCTTACTGGTACCCTCTCGCTCCATTCTGTTCTTCAACTTACGGTCCTCTGTAGCTTGAGAAACTGGTACCATATTCCCATAGTTCGTATCTGAATTCAAAGTAGTTGTAGCGGCCTCATTGATAACCAAGGGGCTAAGGCCCTACACAAACCGGCGCACTTTAGCCTCCATAGTAGGCAACATGAGAATAGCATATTTAGACAGACGTGCGAACTCTATGTAATACTCCCACACACTCTTACTACCTTGTTTAAGGTTCTCAAACTCTGTGGCATGGGCTGCCCTAGTCTCGGCCGACAAGAAATGGTCTATGAAAGCGTCAGCAAACTCACTCCACCTCACTGGAAGGCTCCCCTCCTCCCGAGAGTCCTCCCACAGCTCAAACCAAGAATAGGACACCCCTTTCAGGTGGTAGGCGGCCAACTCAACTCCCTCCGTCTCAGTAGTGCGCATAACCCAGAGGGTCTTATGCATCTCATAATTGAAGTCTTGTGAGTCCTCCTCAGGATTAGTACCCGTGAACACCGAAAGATCCGACTGAAGAAACCCGTTCACCCAAGAACCAATAGAATCCCCTTGTTGGCTAGAAGAAGTGGGTGCAACATTTGATCTTTGGGCTTGAGAAGTCACTATCTGTGTCAGCACCTGGATAGCTCCCCTAAGATCCCCGTCAGAAATGCCTAAACCAGAAGTTGGGTCTGGAGGTGGAACCGGAATATCAGTTGGAGGAACCGCTGCACCCTCAGTAGGTGCAGGAACGGGTGTGGCCTGGTCAGGTGCAGTGGAATCAGGAAGTGTAGCAGTCGGGGGATTATCCTTACCCCTCGGTTATTCACCTGCATCACAAAATAAAGGGTCAACTTCCACTCCTGAGGCAACATTGGCTCCTTGGCCAGTTCTTGCTATATTCTTAGGTGCCATGTACTGAAAGTTAAAAGAATGCACGAATTAGAGGAGGAACAGTTTAACAATCAGTTTCATCGCACATAATATCAAAGAAGGGTATTATTCCTAAATGTCCAAATAGCCTCCAACTTATAGATGTGGTCGACAACACATCGATAAGGAGGACTCTACTAGACACGGCTCTGAGACATCCTAGGATACTTTAAACCTTAGGCTCTAATACCAAGTTTGTCACGCCCCAATCTCGGGAAACGCGACCGGCGCTCAACCGAGTGAACCCGGTCGAGCAAGCCTGTAGATACTTTCCATCCAACTCACCCATGATTAAGAGAAGACATGATTTCATTAATTAAGCAGTATGAAGTTCATATATTCAATACTAAATCGTCTCATTGGTTACATCATTTTAAAGTCCAAGAATACACACACATTCTTATGATTTGAGTAACACAGGAGATCAAAATACAACATAATCTGTCTGACTTTTCTAGCACCCATGCACAACCCATATAGTGTCTACGGAGCCTCTAAGAAATACAAAAGAGTGTTATGATAGTGTCGGCAACAAGACCCCGGCTATACCTCAAAATATGATAACAAAATTTACAAAAGATAGATGACCCCGGAATGAGGTGGGGCTCACCAAGTCTGCTAGGAGGAAGGTGTACTGCTATCGCTGATCAACACTGTCTTCTATAGAACTACCTACATTCATTTAAAGATGCAGCGCCCCCGGCGAATGGGACGTTAGTACTGTCGAATAGTACTAGTATGTAAAACTAAACACCATCCCAATAGAATGAAAACTAATACAAGGGGGAAACAGTCATGAGTTCAATAAGAGCTTCAAACAATACTAAACGTCAAATAAGGATCACATAAGTTCTTAAGTCAATTTTCATGTTATTAGGTTGGGTGATCTTTAGAGCCGATATACCATAATTCACAATACCTCTGTATTCTTACACAGAGTCCGATCTCGACTCGATCGGCTAGGTCGTCTCATTAGAGACATCAACCATAACCACAATTTCATTATAATTTCCAGCACAGTTACCACCATGTATGTGGCATAGCGTCCGATCACGGCCCGATCGGCTAGGCCGTCTCACCTGAGACATTACATTTTCAATCAATCATCTCACTTCACACTTCTTTCATATCTTTTCAATTCATAGGCACGAGTGGACTCAATTAGAAAGTCATTCTTGGCACTTGGCCATATTTCATAATTCCAGTTTCCCTTTTCCACATTCAAACATCATTATCAACAACAATAAGGTTTTCCATTCAAGACATTAAATTCACATATGAACAATTTAGAAATCTTAGGCACATAGAGGCTTTTCATACAATTCGGCATAACAACCTTAATTCAATCTTGACATGAATTCTTAATATTCCTAACACATATTCCACATTTTTGAACACATCCTCAAATGGCAAGATGACATGATAAAGCATTTAGAATAAATATTGAACATACATCCTTCAACACAAACACATTAGGAAAGGCCAATTCAATAATGGTCAAGGACTTACACCAATTACATGAATACTGTGGGATTCGATTCTAAGAAGAAGGGAGTTTAGCCAACATACCTCAATTGAGCTTCTTTAAACTTTTAAAGCGTTCCAAAATTCTTAGCAACTTCAATCTATTTAAGGAATATTACAAGTTGAACAAAAATTAGGAAGATGGTCATGATTCTAGCTCATATGAGAACATTATCAAACACTAGGTGAGCATCACCCACTTGGATTGTGTAAGTGTTCTTGACTCGGTTTTGATTATGATTCATGATTCTATCATTGATTTTTCCATTTGATTGGTGAATCTAAAAGAGAAATGGGGGCTTTTGGTCAAACGTTTTTAAAGTGAAAAGTTGAGATTTGAATATTGATTCGGAGTCGGATTTGGATGAAACTTATATGATTGGACTCGTATTCTAATAGGTTGTCGGAATTTGTGAGTTTTGTCGGGTTCTTAGCTGCGGGCCGAGGTTGCCATTTTGTTTGATTCATATGGCACTATTTAATGTGATTGAGTTTATCTTGGTTAGATTCGAGTCATTCAGAGATTCGTGCGGGAAGGCATTTTTAGAGTATTGTTTTGGCTTGTTTGAGGTAAGTGTCTTGCCTAGCTTTACTTTAGGGAATTCTTCCTATTATTTGATATTATTTACTGCATGCGGGGGTGATGTATATATGAGCTGACAAGCATATATACATGAGCCATGGGTATGCATGCTTGTGGTACATACTAGCTTACTCTATTCCTTATTTGGTTGTGTGTTCTACTTGATTCTATGTATTTTTTTTATTAATTGACTACGTAAGCACAATAAACCATGTTAGAGAAATATTTAGGCTATTGGCACCATATTTTAAATATGTCGAGCAAATATTGAGACTTATGATTTACTTGCCTCCGAGGTAGATACTCATATGTTATGAACACACATCCGTACTTGTTCTTGTGTTGAGCCTTGATTGGGACATATGCACTATGTGGCACATATGTGATCCCTTGTATGAGTACTTGAACTTGGTTTCTATATCTGATTTTTCCGTAGTCATGTTTTATATGTTGAACCCCATCAGACTTTAATTAATTATGTCCTTGTGCACTTTATTGATGAGTTATGAGGGTATGCTTCTTGATGATGATGTGTTATTTTGCATTGTTGTGACTGTGGTACATGTGGACATGTCGGGCGGATTGTTGGGTATTGGCATGAGGTTTCTGTCGTGCTATTATTATTGTTGATATTGCACATGTGACGATATAAGGCGGGCTACATCAGGTTTTCACATGTGGCGAGACAAAATGGGATGATTTGTTAATACGCATGTGGCGAGACAAGGAGGGCAGTTATCTCTTTTTAGCTCACGTAGTCAAATAGGGGTGACATTATAAGGATGTTATGTGATTGCCTGGGGATGATTTTATTTATTTTGTTTCTGTGGTGGTACAAGAGTGGAATTCTTGTTTACGCTTATGACTTCTTTATGTGTGTCGTGCATTTTTACATGATTTGTTCTGTTGTTTCTAACATGCTAATCTATGCCTCTATTATTACTTGATGATTTGGTTGCCAAGATGAATTTACCTACATGGAGTTTCTATCTCATATTCCGTTGAGTTGTTGGTAACGTAACGGATTGAAGTAAAAAGATAGTTGTTATCATGCATTACTATATTTGATTCTTGAAAATCTCTCTTGAACGTATTATTTGGCAATTGACACAGAATTAGATTATAACATAGCATGAGTTCTTTGTCGTGCAAGTGTGATTATATTGTGGCACGAGGTCTTTGTCGTGCAAGTGTGACAAATGTAGTGGCACGAGGTCTTTGTCGTGCAAGGTGATTGATAATGTGGGCAGAAGATGCCATTGTGTGATATTCTATTTGATGACTTCTTATTGAAGTTAAGCCTTACTTGTATTAAATTGTTATCACTTGTTCTGATGAGGCTATAGTTATTGTTTATCTTCTATTCTTTCTGTTGCCAGTCATTGATATATTGCACATATTATTTGACAAGTGAATATCTTTTGACTTATAAAAACTTCATCACTACTTCTCTAAGGTTAGTCAAGGTACTTACTGAGTACATAGGGTTGGTTATACTCATACTACACTTCTGTACCTCGCGTGCAGATTCTAGAGCTAAGTAGCTGTGAAGATGAAGCTTTGCATTGGAGACGTACCATCATGCCAGATTCATGCTACATTTTTGTTCATGGTATATTAGGTTTCATTTTTGTTTATGTAACTTTCAAACATATATTCTATTTATTTCTCACATCAATTTTGTAAATCTAAATCATAGTAGCTCGTGACATGTACTACCAATCTCAGAATAGTTGTAATAAGACTTTTGCAGTTTTTATTAATATACTGATGGTTTTCCATTGTAGTAGTATCTTATACTGTTTGGCTTACCTAGTGGATTAGGTTAGGTTCCATATTGACATTGGTGGGATTTTGGGTCGTCACAAGTTTGTATCAGAGCTCTAGGTTCATTGCTTCTACGAATCATGAGCAAGTGTCCAATAGAGTCTTGCGGATCCGTATGATGACGTGCATACCTGCCTTCACGATTCTACAAGGCATCTTGGAAACTTCCCATCTTTCTTTCCTTATCATTCGACGTTGTTTCAAATTAAATCGTATACCTTTAATTTCCTTCCATTCAATCATATATGATGTCGGTAACAGCTATGCACCGAAGAATTGTGATGCTGCGGAGGGGCTCTAGGGGCTATGGATTCTTGATCATCATCTCGATGTGTTGTCTAGGCGTAGATGTGGATGTGTTGGTATATCTTTTAGTTTTTCATTTGTGTGATGAATCATATTCTTGTATATGATTGGTAAGTAAGGACTGGGGAGGATCGAACGTATAGTAGTTGTGACTGTAGTAAAGCCTTAGAGAGATGTCGGTCGGAGGCTAGCAGGTGAGTTATCTCCTGTGAGAATATATGAGGTTGTGTGATTCGTATGAGGCTTCTATTATGTGGGATGCACATACTACCATTTTTGAGGTTGAGGAAGTTCGCATGACTATCACAAGGATGAGTATACATTTTGAAGAGTCCTTTGAGTGTTTTACGACTAGAGTCACATGAGTTTATGAAGTATTCAGTTGATTAACAGTTGAGACCCGGGCATCTACGAAGGAAGGGTAATGTGGGTTACATATGATGTATTTTATGGCTTCGAGCCAAGTAGGGGAGTCGGCTATCGACGATCAAATTGCATGGTCATGTGTTATATTAGTTCTTGGACTAGGATGTGCTTGTGGATTAATTAATTTAATAAAGATATCATCGAGGAAGATTTTGAGCAAGGGATCGGTTGGATATATGATGTACTACACCTTATGGGTATGTAGAGGTCTTGGGATGATTCAGGTTTGATACTCGTTGTGGATGTAGGCTGCAAAGAAAGGGAATCGCTTGGTTGCTTCTTTTGGATATGCATGTGCTAGTGGAGTACGGATTGTTTAGCGCGTATTGGTTGCGCATTGGATATTGGAGTGAGGTGAGTGATTCTCGAAAAGGTTCTAATGAGTTCAAGTTTCATATATAGTATTTAAGAATTCCTGGATGTGTGTATTGTTGAGACTTGAGATCTATGTTGGATGGTGTCTAGACGTCAGGTGCTTCTATATCATTATTGACTATACATGGCAGTATCAGAGAGAAGTAAGAAACATCCTCAAATTAATTAAAGGGTTCTTCAGCACAGGTATTTTCAAGATGAGGTACTCTTGGTTTTGGTAGTTTACATGACTTGGTTGATTTAGAGGGATATAGTTCTAATGATTTGATTATGTACAAATGGATTCCAAAGAGTTGTGATGGTTTGGCCACGACTTGCGGTTGATGTGCTCCACAGGCATGGGGAGTTTGTTACGTATTGTGATTTTTTTCTATGGGATTGAGTTAGAGGAAGGTTTTCAGTTGATGGGATGTCTATCATACTTGTGACTCAGAGTTGAGAATGGGATCATCCATTTTCATATGATAGCATGATAGAGATGGTGCACCATGTGGGATTGAGATTTCATAGGCAAGGTTGCGGTTCGGTTTTGAAAAGACGTTCATGAGTTCTAGACAACATGAAATATTTCAAAAGTTTAGAGGATGTTAGTGCTACTTTTTATCATCTGAGGCACTAGATGAAGCAGCCCGTCCATGGTTAGCAGAGGTGATAGCCATACCAGGGACAACACTGCCTTGTCTTACACCGGGAGTCTCAATTGCCAGAAACACCCTTAGCTTTGAAGCAAAAGGGTGGTGCACCTTCGTCTGTAGTCGCCTTGATCCGTGCCAGCATGACAGTGACATTCCACTTTCCCGAGCGATCCTCGCAGCGTCCATCATGGCAGGGTACCCGATAAATGTGGGGAACCTCATAGCCCAAAACATATCCAAGGCAACCGGGAAGGAAGAATGGTCTTACCCTTACCCCAATTTCATCTCTGCGTACCTAGAGGACCAGCAGGTTGAGGGGAGACACTTTGACACGAAGGTGAAGCCGAGAAGGCCCTTCTCCTGGTACAACCTTCAGGGTCCAGACAACCCCAGGTCCAAGGGCAAATCCACCACCTCCACTGGCCAGTCTGAAGAGCCAGGGGTAGTGGCAACTGGGTCCGTGCCTTCCACAGCCGAAGGGTCATCTGCTGCCATGCCACATCCATCCTCCGGGCCATCCACTTCTATCCCATCATCAGTGCCTTCTTCATCAGCTTACCCTCAGACTGCACTGAAGGTAAATCAGACTTTGGCCGGCATCAACAACTGGATACAGGTAGCTACATCAAAGTTATCTGCCTTATCCAGTACAGTAGCAGCTCAGGCAGTCCCAGCACAGCTTCAGATGCCTCCATCAGTAGAGGAGTCATTGCAGAGTATTCTTGAAAACCAAAAAACGATTCTGGAGTCTCTGGGTGCACATGGAAAGGTAATCAAGGAGCTGGGTAAACAGGTGAGGAAAGTGAAGAAGGATCAAGAAGAGTATAAGAAGGAAGTGGCGAAGCTCACTTCCGCCGGCAATATTCCTCTAGATTTCCTTATGGGAGAGACTCCCCGTGCAGCACAGACAGCTCAGCTAGCACAGGTACCAGAGCAGGAGGCTGACAGAGAGCCGATAAGGAGAGTGGTGATTCCCCAGACGGAGGACTTGGAGATTGAGTTGGAGGACCCCGAGGGAGATGATGAGTCTGGCCAGACACAGGACCCCACCAGTGACCCCATGCAGACAAAGGCCTCATAGGGAGTTCTCTTTACTCTCTATCCCTCCCATATTCTATTTTTGCTTTTAGAATTGAGGACAATGCTAATTCTTATTTGGGAGGAGGCCCTATTTTGATATGATGATTTTGATGATTGGTATGTAATAACTTTAATACTATTTTTCTTTATTCTCTACTTATTGTACTTTAATTTTCGTACTTTTCACTTTTGGTATGTATATAAAATTACCATTCCATGTATATATTCATCCCCATTTTATGTATATTCGTTTTAATCCCCTATTGTACATATTCAGTTTACTTTCCGTATTTTACTTTATAACTTCTTTTATAATTATCCTTAATATCTTAGCTTCTTATTTCATTTAGTAGTTTCTTTTTGAATTTGTAGCTTCTTTTTACAATTTTTCGTGATCAATAAGCCTTTGGTTTTCTTAATGCGGTTCTTTCCAAACCGGGTGGCTCTTCCTAACAATGGATGGCGTGACAACCTTGTTAAGGGATTGAATATTTTTCTTTCTATTTTGATATATAGTAGTAATGAATAAAAGTGTCTCAAGTAGGCTTCACTTAGTACCAACACTTTTACCTTCAACCTCATGGTTAGAGACAAGTTGGTTGAAGAGATTAGCTCTAGTTGTGACCTTTAGACTCTTGAGTTGACTAAAACTATCATCAAGTGGTGTTTGTGAGCCATTTGTGATCTTCAACCTTAGCTAAGGTTGTTGTGGTCCCTCGACACTATTCTCTTTAATAATCCAGTAGCTTGAGAGGTGAGGTATTGCATTGCAACTCCAAGTCCCGTGCCAACAAGCCTAGAACTTGCCCCGAATATTTTTCTAGGCGAAATTCTAAGTGTAGCTCGACTTGAGAAGTGATTATAAGCTCTCTTTGATTCCATGTGAATTTGAAAACTTCCATAGCCTACCACTATGATGTCCTTAGTCAACCCCTTTGAGCCTAAGCCTTTTTTATTCAATAACCACATTACAAGCCTTTATCCGTTCTATAATGACCCTCTCTTGGCACCCAATCTTTCCTTAGCATTCATGATGAACAATAGTCAAAAACATAAGTTTATAGGAGAGACGAGGAATTTCAAAGTGATGAATGATGCAAAGAACAAAAGGAATTGATGAAAAGGAAAGGCAAAGAAAAGGATATAAAAAAAATTAAAAAAAAGTATGTCAAAAGAAAAGCAAAGGTTGAAAGGATTCGAGAGAACAATGTTGAAAGGCTTGGAATGATGAGAAAAGGAGAAAAATGATCGTCATAGAGAAGAAAGAGTGACAAAGTCTCTCTAGTTCTCCCAAGGAAGAAGAAAATGACTCAAAGAGTCAAGAAAGCATGAGCCGAATTGAGAAAATGGAGTGCTTAAGGAAATATTAGTTCATTAGGTCCGACCTGGATCCAAAAAGCCTTTATTACATCCAGCTAAAGCCCTATAGGATTTCAAGTTGAGTGAGCTTACATTAGTGGTGATTTACATGAGGGGCAAGCCTATGGTACTTAGAGTCGGACTTGTGGCATTCTTTTGAGAGTGATGATCGCACTTCTTTACAATCCCGATTTTGAGTGTCACATTCTATAAGATGAGATGAGCTCATGGAGAGTAGAGGAGAAGGAGTCTGGAATCCACAACAACCTACGTGAGAGCGAGGTTCCTTGATGAATTGAGTCAACTCTTGATGCTCTTGTGTCACATTAGACCTATGAAACTCAAAAACATCGTAGCATAATGTTGTTGATAATGCATTTGTGTTAAGGGTAATTATTAGCTCCAATTGGTGTTTGATGAAGTAACCTTAGTACAGTTGAGATTTTCCTTTCTTTTTGTTATGGAGGTGGGAATTACCTTGTTTGATTGAGGACAAGCAAAAGCTTAAGTTTGGGGGTGCTGACAACTAGGGATTTTAGCCTATTATTTGCTCTCTTTTGCTTAGGTTTTGGGTAAAAAAACGCTAAAGGTAGTCCCGAAAACTAACATAATGTGCTTGCTTGTAGGGTTTGGTCAATATCAGGCAAAGAAGCCAAAATAAGCTCATGAAGGAGTAAAACTTACACAAGCCAAAGGCTGAAACTGAACCGCGGATCGCGATGGAAAAGCGCAGCCGCATAGAGTTCACCGCTGAGGCGGATAATATTCCGCGGTCGGCGAGATAGAGGTTCAGAGAAGTTGCAATCTAGATAAAACACCACCGCTGACCGCGCTACAAAAGCGTGGCCGAGAAACCAGTGGCGCGGCCGCGGAGGAAATTACGCTGACAGCGAGGATCGAGGTTCAGAGGCCTTGAAATCTTGGCTCAAACAAAGAACGCGGTCCGCGTCCAAATTACGTGCCCGCGAAGTTACCAGATGCGGGCGCAGTGAAAATTCCATTGGGATCATGAAAAAAGGTTCAGAGACTTGGCAAGTGAAATATAACTGAGGAACGCGGTCCGCGAACATAATACGCGCCGCGATTAAAGCTAACGCGGACGCGAATATATTTGCATTGTCCGCGAAACCTAGTCCAGTCCAAGCCCGGATTTGAAGAAACGCAGTCTGTGCTCGTTCTTGCGCGGACGCGAAAGTCCAAGCACTGAGGCGCCCATTTTGACGCTGTCAGCGAAACCTCCGTAGGGGTATTTTTGTCCAGAAAATTCAGTTGTGTATAAATAGACCTTTTTCACATTTTTAGGTTACGTTCTGTATTAGGGAGCTCGTGAATAGCCGTACTTTACCATTTTGAGTAATTTTAGAGTAGTTTTACCTTCTATCATTAGATTTTGTTCTTGTATTTGACTTTTATGGCTTATACTACATCTCCATCTTTGATTTCTATCATTTTTATGAGTAGCTAGACCCATTAGCTAGGGTTGTGACCCAATCCTAGTGTGGGTATTAAATGGGTATTGAATTTTAGGGCTTAATTGTTTATGGGTTAGTGATATTTAGCCTAATTCATGCTAAAATTATAGAATTAGTGGTTGCAAACACTAATTCATGCCTTTATGACTTAGGCTCTTCTTGAGAAAGAGATACTAAGTCTAGAAAAAATAGGCTAACAAGGAATTGGGGTGAACTCAAGAGATTGATAGCCCCGATTAAAGAGTTAAACCTAGAGATAGTAATACCCGACTTGAGCCAATTTCATTTGGATTGTATGAACACCTATTTGGGCTTGAGAAAGCCAAATCGGGCAAAGTCACTCAAACTATCGAGAGGTATAGAGTGAGTACTTATGTCTGATGGTTATATCATGACCCCAATCATAACAAGCTTGTCCTAAATTCTTGACACCCATTAGATACTCACCTAGGCGGAAGTCACTACCTTAGTGCCTTTTAACACTTGAAAACTTTCACCTAAAATATTGTACTTAGCTTACACTTGGCATACAATAGTATAAAAATTAGAATAGAATCAATCACAACAATGTTTAGAAGTGCAATTAGAAACAACACGCACATCTAAATTAGTTAGATACCCGACTCCAAACCAAAATAACTCCCTGTGGAAATCTATCCCGACCTCATCGGGTAAAACTGCATCAACCACTCCTCGCTACTATATAGTGGTGTAGGTTTGGCCATGATCAAGCATTCTGTACATCTTTTTGGAGTCTTGATTAGCTTTGTATGATGTATGACAACATATGTGTATCGTCAGTTTGGGTTTTCAAGTATTTCGGAATTAGTTTGGAAGAGTGAATTTTATGTTTGAAGCTTTAAGTTAGAAGAGTTGACCAAGTTTGACATTTTAGAATTTGACCTCGGTTCGAAGTTTTGATGGTTCCGTTATGTTCGGATGGTGATTTTAGACTCGGCGTATTCCCGGATTTGCATTTGGTTATTTCTAGAAGGCTTTGGCACTAATTGGCGAAAGTTGGAGATTTAAAGGTTTGAAATATTCATAAGTTTGACCGAGTATAAACTTTGAAGATATCAGGTTCAAATTGGTGTTACGAGAATTGGAATAGCTTCGTTTTTCCATTTGGGACTTGTGTGCAAAATTTGAGTTCATTCCGGGTTGATTTGATATGGTTCGGCACGAGTTTTGGAAGTTGGAAGTTCAAAAGTTCATTAAGTTTGATTTGGGGTGCGATTCATGATTTCGATGTTGTTATACGTGATTTGAGGCCTCGAGTAGGTCCATGTTATGTTTTAGAACTTTTTGGTATGATCGGATAGGGTCTTGAGGGTCTCGGGTGAGTTTCGGATCATTTCCATGTTCTTTGGCACTGTTGATTTCTGGTGTTTCAGGCCTTATTTGCGATCATGAAGATTGGCTCGCGATCGCGTAGAGTATTATGGGAGCTGGCATTTTTCCTTCTTTGCGTTCGCGACTGTCCTACTGTGTTCACGGACCTTTGGAGGCCTGAGCATCGCGTTCGTATTGGCCAACCCGCGTTCGCGTAGAGTCGAGTTGAGAAGCTAGGGCTGGAGATTTTCTTCTTAGTGTTTGCATTTGTCTTATCGCGATCACGTAGATCAGGTGCATGTGGTCATCGCGTTCGCATGTGAAGTTTTGCGAACACATAGGTTATTTTTGGGGGATGCAGGTTTGTTCTTTGTGATCGTGAAGAGTGTCCCGCGATCGCGTAGGGTAATTCTTCCCAGTGATTATAAAGTACTATATTTTTGAGGTTTCGGCCATTCTTGCATATTTGGAGCTTGGAGCACGGATTGAAATGATATCTGAAGCGATTGTCACCATATGGATTGGGGTAAGTGTTCTCTACTCGGGTTTGATTATATTTCATGAATCTATCCTCATTTTTGGCATTTGGTTGACGATTTCAAAAAAGAAATTGGGGGGTTTTGTCTAAAACTTCATAAAGTAAATTTTCGAGTTTTGAGCATCGATTCGGAGTCGTATTTGAGTGAAACTAGCATGGTTAGACTCGTAATTGAATGGGTTCTCGAGTTTCGAGGTGCGGTATTGGGTTTGACTTTTTGGTTGACTTTGGGGCTTTTGATTAAAGATTTGATATTTATCTATTAGGTTTATTTCCTTTGGAATTTTTTGATGTTCTTAAGTCGCTTTTGGCTAGTTTCGAGTCGTTCGGAGGTTGGTACGTGCAGGATGGCATTTCTAGAGTATTGGTTGGCTTTCTCAGTATTGGTTTTGTCTTGTTTGAGCTAAGAATCCTATCTAAACTTGGTTGAGGCACTAGTTGCCTGAATTATTTATGATAGTTATGTGCTATGGTGCGCATATGTGAGGGGTTTGAACCCATGTGCAAGCACCGGGGTATTTATCTATGCTCGGGGTAGTTCTTAGTCTATGATATGCCTAAAGTTGACTGTTAAGCTTTAAGCTATAATGTTTCTCATATTTGTATTATGGTCATGAACTATCTGAGCCATGTTTGAGGTTACGAAGAGGCTAACTCCCTGAATAAACTTTATAATTGCTATTTCTGTGATAAGTTGCCGATTTGAGCTATGATAACACACATTGCACATGCCTACACTTTAGCATGTAATTATACCAGTCCAGGAGCATGAAATCTGATATTTATCCATCATATACATGTGTTCTTGTATACTTGCTTCTATGTGATATGATTAGGACTCGATGCATGTGACCACACTAGGTGGATTGTGATATTAGCACGTGAGTTGTCCTTGTGGTTTGATATTATTAGTGCATGAGTTATCCGTGCAGCACGTGAGTTATACGTTTGGATCCAGATATTGATATAATAGCATGTGAGTTGTCCGTGTGATTGATATAATTAGCACATGATTTGTCCGTTCAGCGTGTCGATACGGATCCATCCCCCTAGTGTCACCCTCTCATATTTTTCTCTTGATGGTGTACACGTGGATTGTGGGAAACTGACGGGTTTCTGCGATTTCTGGTTGATATGAGCTCTCGGATAGCTAGTTACTATTATTGGATTGGGTTGCTCGCTGCAACAAACTGATATTTGGTTATTGCATTTCATCTTTACTTGAAATTTCCTTGACTGTTTACCTAATTTTACTTGCATATCTTCCTTATATGCTGGATTGTTGACAGAGCATAACACTTTAAAATAAAGAATTGTGAGCATTAAAGTGGTTTTACCTGAGATTTCAAGTTTTGATCATGTATATGTTCTATACTTATTGAAATTATTAAATGCACAGGTGTTGGTGAGTATCATCTATAGTTCTTTCTTCTTTTACCTCGCCGAGGTTAGTTAGGATACTTATTGAGTACATGGGGTCAGTTGTACTCATACTATACTTTTGCACCTTGCGTATAGATTTTGGTGTTGATGTTGTTGTGTATGGCGAGGGCTGGCATTGAAGATGTACATGCGTTCCAGTTATGGCTATCACTTGTCCTTGGTATCTTAGATTCAAATTTTGTTCATGTACATTTCAAATATATGTTGTATTTATTTCATTTTAGTTTTGTAAAATCTAAGTCTTAGTGGCTCATGGCTTGTACTACCAGTCCTTGGGGAGTTGTATAAAATTCAGTTATTTCCTTCTTGACTCTTAGCATTATTACTATATTGTGTTTTATTATTACTTGGCTTACCTAGTGGGTTAGGTTAGGTGTCATCACGATGAGTTGGATTTTGGGTCGTGACAAGTTGGTATCATGGTTCTAGGTTCATAGGTTCTGTGAGTCATGGGCAAGTGTCTAGTAGATTCTTGCGGATCGGTATGATGGCGTCCATACCTTTCTTCGAGAGGCGACAGGGCATTTAGGATAAAATTCACATCTTTATTTCCTTATCATGCTGCATTGATTCAGTTTGAAGTGTATCTCTTTTCATTCCTTCCACTCACTTGTATGCGCATGTGAGCACTTGGTATCAGCTCTACATCGACGGCTTGTGGATTTTATGGATGAGGTATGACATGTGTTTTCTGTGTTTTAGAGATAGGTCAGTCTGGAGGACTTGAGGCCCGGTTTGGACTACAGCTTAGGCTCGGTAGTTTCAGTCGTGTGAGCATGTGCTTTTGGACTTCTATGTTCAGTGGTGTCCCTATGAGTGGGACTGGTGGCTCGGTGAATGGTTAGATGGCTATATGGTGAGTAGGATGTGACTGCAGGATGTGTTCAGATGGTTTGAATGTGACGAGAAGAGTTTACTTGAGATGTAAAAAGGAAGTCTTGAATTATAAAGGTTTTTTAGAGATTCTTTCATGTTATTTCATTTGTGGAACGAAGTATATTTTCATGTCTTGTTGATGAGTTCATACTCGGGAAGATTAGGTGATTGCATAGTAGTTGTGACTGTGAAAGGGTATAGAGAGATGTCAGTTTGAGGCTAAGCAGGTAGGTTATCACCTGGGGGTAATCTACGAACGTGTGATCCTTATGATGTTGTGTGGAGGCTTTCTTTTCTACCATTGGGTATAGGTGTTGCGATTTGAATTTGGATTGGTTGAGAAAGTTGACCTGACCGTCACAAAGATGAATGCGAGCTTAGCAAATGATTTGAGGTATTATATGGTTTGTGTTACATGATCTTTTGAAGGATTTAGTTGAATCTCATTGCGGTATTATGGCAGTAATAGAGTATGGGCATTGTGAGTTATCGAGTGTTTTGATCTATGGCTTTGAGCCAAGTGGGGGAGTCTACTATCGATGATTTGACTGCATGATTACGTGTTGTATTGGTTTCGATTTGAGGCATACTGGTGGGTCAGTTATGACTTGTAGAGGTAGGTTCTGAGAATGACTTGAGTAAGGAATTTCTGGATGCATGATGTATTACACCTTATGGTATATGGGAGTCTTGGAAATGGTCTAGGGTTGTTATTCGCGATGGATGTAATGTACTAAGAAAACGGATCACTCGGTTGCTTAGAGGTGTGGATTACTTCTTTGTGTGTTATTCTACTAATGGGGCACAGATCCTTCAGCCCGATTGGGTGGTGCAATTGAGATTTGAGCAGAGTGGATGACTCTCGAGAAGGTTCTAATGGATTCAACATTTATATGTAGCAATTGGGAATTTTCAGGATTTGTATATGTATAGAATTTGAGATTTACATTGGATGGTGTCGAGACTTGCTGTATTTCTATATCATTATGGATTCTATATTTCAGTATCAGGAAGGTGAAGGAATCGTCTTTAAATTCACAGAAGATCTCTTCAGAGTAGGTGTCTCGGTTGTGGAACTTTTGGGGTGCTTAAGAGGGAATACAGTGGCTTATGGGCCTCAGGGCGGAGTAAGTTTATGCTAGGATCTCTTGTGGTGAGCTTTGGATAAGGATCGTGGTGTTCTGGCAAAGAGAAGTGTCAACTTGAGGGTAATTCAGAAGGAACTCGGAGAAATAGGACAGCTTGGTAGTAGGTTGGATCAGCCCGGTAATGGATAGGATCGGTTCTTTTGGTTCTTATAATGAGGTGAGGCTTTACGGGTATTTTGTGGCAATGCTCTTGGATTTGGCAACCTGCGTGGCTTGGTTAAGTTAGAAGGATTAAGTTCTGATAGCTTATTTATGTGCAAATAGATTTCAAAGTATTCTCGATGGTTTCTACCACGGTTGAGATGGATATTTTCTACTAGTGTGAGGAGCATGGTGCGTATTGTGATTTTCTCCTGGATAAGATCAAATGTAAGTTTTCTGACTAATCAGGTATATATTATGCTGGTGACTCAGAGTTGATTATGAGATTCTCGTGCTTTTCATATAATGTCATGATGTGTGTTGTGTGGGATTGATATTTGTATGTACAAGGTCACGGTTTAGTTTTGAAGGGAAGGTCATGAAATCTTAGACAACATGGACAGTTTTAGATGACTAGATAAATGCTATTACTACTTGGTATTGCCTGAGAAGGGTGCGCCTTTTAGAAGGCGTACTATGTTTTGAATTGCGAATGCTTCATTGGTATTGCGTTACTCACCTGGTTGATCGACTACTGATAATCAGATTTTACTATGTGGCATGAAAGAATTGTAGAAGTATTCCTCATGGGATGATCGTGTATGAGAGATGTGTTAGACATTTGGGCGGTGGAGTTGGGATCCACTTGGTGATTTGTGTGTTCTATGGATTTGGAGACTGAGAGTTCTCAGAAGCAGATTATTTTGTGGATTGCGGAATGTGAAGATATGTCCAAAGTTAGCTAGATGGTGGTACGTGTTATGGATCATTGTGGACTTTTGGAAGGCTATTTATCCTTTTGGGGATGACCGGGGTTGGTTGGGCGGCCCATTGGTAGGCACGAGGAGGATGTGTATTCTACACCAGGCCGGATTTGTTGACTCAGCACGGTTAGTGTTGAGAGGTGAGTCATTCGATTAGAGTTGAGCTTTTTCGTGTTCTGATATGTTCTATGTGTTACTTTTCTATGTTACGAGAGGTTGTGATTTGTTGGTTATATGCACACATGATGCGGTTCTGTTTGTGCCTTGCAGGGAATTCGAGCGAGATGGTTATTGGGGTGTTGGATGGTTAACTTTGCCTTGGTTATGTTCTTTCTGGGCCGTGGTATATTGTGTTATTTTCTTCTCCATGGTTATGATCATGCACTTGTGTACTTGATGTCAAATCACTTGTGGTTGTTGATTTTAAGCATTGGGGCTCGAGGTATTTCATATGGATCGGTGTTTGGATGCGTCACGTATTGCAGCGGGGTTATGATGAGATTTGATCATTTGTGATAGATTCGTATGTTTTGGTGCTACTGTGTGTGATGAGTTCTTAGCATTGCGTTGTGGTGGTACTTGTTGAGCTTGCGGAACAGTTCTCTCATTTGAGTCATTTTCCATTTTTGGGTGCATTGAATTGTTGCGTTTTGGTGCATGGATTGCATGGTTTGTGGATCTAGGTAGTATTGGTATGGCATATCAGTATAGTAGCTTGTATTTGATGAGATGAAGTATTTGAGCCTGAAGTGATTGCTATTGAATTTGATTACGGTAGGTATGGAGGAATAATATCGGAAGTCGGCTTAGGATTTGGCCTTGGTTCTTGACGGACGTAATAGGGCTCCATGACTTGTTGATCTGATGAGTGGTAATGAGTTTCTGAATGTTTCTTTCATCATCGGCAGTGTACGAAGGTTTTAGAACGAGGTTCTATTTGATATAAGGTTATTACTGGTATTGGGTTTATTTTGAGCAGCTATTGTGATCGGTAATTATTACTACAAGTATGTGAGTTGTGTGGTATATCATGTGATTACGTCTTGGGTCATGGTTATGACTTGATACAGCTTGTTCAGACTTATATAGTGTGTAGGTATGAGATTCGGATCTTGTAAGGATTGCGGATGTTAAAAATTGGATTCTAAGGTTTGCGGACTAAGGTTAAAGTAATGATCTTCAGTTATGTTGTGTTGTCAGGCTTACATGGATTGGGGTGACGTGGGATCACCCCCGAGTATGTGCATGGAAATGTTACACGGCATTCTGATGGCTTTAGAATGACTCTGGCAAGTTCGAGGACGAACGTATGTTTAAGTGGGGAAGAATGTAACGACCCGACCACTCATTTTGAGCATTAGCATTCTAAACAGCTATTTGGAGTCTTGATTAGCTTCGTATGATGTATGACGACTTGTGTGTATCGTCGGTTTTGGTTTTCAGGTATTTCGGAATTAGTTTAGAAGAATGAATTTCATTTTTGAAACTTTAAGTTGGAAGAGTTGACCAAGTTTGACTTTTTAGTATTTGACCTCGGTTCGGAGTTTTGATGGTTCCGTTAGGTCCGGATGGTGATTTTGGACTCAGGCGTATGTCCGTATTTGCATTTGGTTATTTCTAGATGATTTCGACACTAATTGGCGAAAGCTGGAGATTTGAAGGTTTGGAATGTTCATGAGTTTAACCGAGAGTTGACTTTGATGATATCGGGTTCGGATTGTTGTTCCAGGAATTGGAATAGCTTCTTTATGTCATTTCGGACTTGTGTGAAAAATTTGAGTTCATTCCAGGTTAATTTGATATGGTTCGGCACGAGCTTTAGAAGTTGGAAGTTCATGAAGTTTGATTTGGGGTGCGATTCACAATTTTGATGTTGTTATGCATGATTTGAGGCCTAGATTAGGTCTGTGTTATTTTTCGGGACTTGTTGGTATGTTTGGACGGGGTCCCGAGGGGCTCGGGTGAGTTTCGGATCATTTCAGTATTCTTTGGCACTGCTGATTTTTGGTGTTTAAGGCCTTATTTGCGATCGCGTAGTGTATCATGGGAGCTGGACTTTTTCCTTCTTTGCGGCTATCATACCGCATTCGCGTACCTTTGGAGGCTTGAGCATCGCGTTCGTATTGTCCAGCCTGCGTTCGCGTAGAGTCGAGTTGAGAAGTTGGTGCTGGAGATCTTCTTCTTCGTGTTCGCATTTGTCTTATCGTGATCGCGTAGAGCAGGTGCATGTTGTCATCGTGTTCTCATGTGATGTTTCGCGAACGCGTAGGGTATTTTTGTGGGCTACTAAGTTTGTTCTTCGCAATCGCGAAGAGTGTCCCTCGATCGCATAGGGTATTTCTGCCCAATGATTATAAAGTACTCGATTTCGGAGGTTTCGGTCATTCTTGCATATTTGGAGCTATGGAGCTCGGATTGAGACAATGTTTGAAGTGCTTTTTACCATATGGATTGGGATAAGTGTTCTCTATGCGGTTTTGATTATATTTCATGAATCTATCCTCGTTTTTGGCATTAAGTTGATGATCTCAAAAGAGAAATTGGGATTCTTTGTCTAAAACTTCAGAAAGTGAATTTTCGATTTTTGAACATCGATTCGGAGTCGGATTTAAGTGAAACTAGTATGGTTGGACTCATAATTAAATAGGTTGTCATATTTTATAAGTTTTGTCGAGTTCTGAGGTGCGATCTCGGGTTTGACATTTTGGTTGACTTTGGGGCTTTTGATTAAAGATTCGACCTTTATTGATTGAGTCTGTTTCCTTTGACATTGTTTGATGTTCTTGAGTTACTTTTGGCTAGTTTCGAGATGTTCAGAGGTCGGTATGTGCGGGATGGAATTTCTAGAATATTGGTTGGCTTTCTCGGTATTGAATTTGGCTTTTTTGAGCTAAGAATCCCATCTAAACTTGGTTGAGGCACTAGTTGCCTAAATTATTTATGATAGCTACATGCTATGGGTGCGCATATGTGTGGGGTTTGAACCCATGTGCAAGCAACGGGGTTTTTATCCATGCCCGAGGTAGTGCTTAGGCTATGATATGCCTAAAGTTGACTGTTAAGATTTAAGCTATAATGTTTCTCATATTTGTACCATTTGTTGTGAACTATTTAATCCATGTTTGAGGTTACGAAGAGGCCAATTCCCTGATTAAACTTGGTAATTGCTATTTCTATTATAAATTGAAGATTTGAGCTATGATAGCACACATTGCACATGCCTACACTTTAGCATGTAATTATACCAGTCCAGGAGCATGAAATCTGATATTTATCCATCATATACATGCGTTCTTGTATACTTGTTTCTGTGTGATATGATTTGGACTGATGCCTGTGACCACACC